>VZRM01008258.1:883796-1001419 GCA_013397955.1 Grantiella picta
TTATAGATACTAGTAAAGAACTGTAATTCCTTTTCCCACACCTTTGCCTGAAAGCCCTTGATTTTTTAAAATTAAATAATTCGGAGGGAGGGGAAAATCACATTCTCTGTCCTAAGGGAGGGTTCAACCTCTCTTAGCAGACACCTGTCTTTCAAACCGAGACACCCAAGACGTGCCGTACAGTATTATGCTAACCCAACATGCTTTCTGACAGTTTTGAATGCTCAATAGTACCACTCCCACCATAAATTTAGGTAGAAGCCTTTATAAACCTCTGATAATTATTTTGTTAAATGGTCAGCTGCCAAGTCTTGACAGAGGTATACATACTTGATTTTCCTTACGCCAGCATCTTCCCAATGTAGTAAAAAAAACCAATCTAGAAATAGGAAGGACATGAATCTGAGCATGCCCCCAGGTATGATGGACTTGGTAATTGCAGTGCTTCCACTCAAGCCCTCCTCCCCTCAAAAAACTTTTTGTGTCCCTCATCCCTGAAAGCCACTTCAGGCCACTCCCACTGCTGCAGTGGCTCTGCCCATCTGGAGCCACCTGTGAGAAGCAGCCGCCACAGCTGAGAAAGGCCTGTGTCCATTTGCATTCCAGTCCTTTTGTACTGCTGTTGCTTTGTCTCCTCAGGACATCCAGAAATCTCAAGCAATGGTTTAAAATTTGCATTTCTTCCCAAGGTAAAGAAAAAAAATGGTCTGGAGAAAGCATGTTTTCCTTTTACAAAAGCCAGAGCTTATGATTTCATCCCCTATTTTAGCATATTCATGTTTTATTGCTTCCTTCAATTATCTCTTCAGCTCATTTTCCATGTTCCAAAGTCTCTAATTTCCAAAAGGACTGCTAGTCTATAGACACAGAAAAATGGTTTTCCACTGTCTCCTGTCAGAATTATTATTACAATTATTACATTATTTAAAATTTATATAACAGATATCTAAAAGGCTGCAATTAAATTAGGTCCCACTGCACTTGCCACTACCCAAATGTGTAACTAATGGTATTTCTGGCCCTCAGGAAAAACATTTAATTCTAAGGTAAACTCCTCAGGGCAGAAATTACCTACATTTTTGTTCTGTGGGAAAACAGTGCCTGGTGTTGGTACAGCCTAGAGGCTGCGCCACAATTCTAAGAATAATAATAGTAGTAATGATAATTAATATTAGTATTAAATATTGTTACTTGCGTTTTATCACAAGTTACTTGCGCTTACCCCTCTCTTTTGTTTTAATATGATGTGATAAGAATGTGTTTCATTCCTTCAGCTGAAGCATTCTCTATTCAAGTTTTCGTTGCTGGTTAAGGATACTTTGCTCTGCTCCCAGGGAACAAATAGGCCATTGGAATAAGTGTTTGGTGGAATGAATGGTGTTCAGAGTGAGGACAAATGGCGAAAGAGAGGGGACACCATCAAAAGCTGTTCCGCTCCACATGAATGTGAACGTTTGTTCAATATCCTGCAATGAATTCCTGTAGTACACCGAGTTACTGGAAAAAATCCACTGCACTGAGAAAGACGCACATGTCACTGCTGAGTCAGAAGATGGCCATGATCGAATGAGCTTTTTTTTTTTTTAATGTTCTTTTTTGGGGGGTTTGTCACCCTACCCCTAAGAAGTAGATGTTCCTTAAAAATTGCTGGCAGAAGGCATTCCAGATGTAGATTGGGAGATATAGGGACAAAATGTCAAAATGCAAAGGCAGGATAGCTTAGTGTTAAAATGTTACAAAATGCAATTGCTGATTTAATACTGATTTATTACTTCAATGCAAGGGTTTAATAATTGTATGTTTCATTCCATTCTCTATAAGTATAGAATTATTGTGACTGCCTGTCACGAATGAGTGTACTTGAGATCACTCAAAAATCACCAACAAGGGTATGAGCAAAAGTCAGATTTCATATTAAACTATAAAGCACAACAGATTCCTTGGCAAGATTCACTCTACATACAAAGGACATCGAAGGCACAACAGGGGAAAAAAGGCAACAACAAAATCAAACAAAATTCAGGCAATCAGAATAGAAATTAATTGAAAACTACCTAGGGGTGTGTGTGTGTGTGTAAAGACAGGGCATACAAGGATGAAAAGGAATGTGGCCTTAAACTTAACAGTGCTTTAACTTAACTTATACCTTAATTTGTAGCTTAACCTTAACAATCTAACAGAGAAATAACACTTAACAGCATTAGCCTAAATTATAACTATAACTTAACTTCCAAATTTGCTATAGCACATGTGCAAGGGGTATGAATGCAGACAGAAATAGTCAGTGCAAGATAAGGTACCTGTGGAAAAAATCTCCCTCAGAGGTCAGTGGAAATACTCACTTCGGATGCTTTTGCATGTCCTGCTGGATGAAGGATTGGACCTCGAGGAGTGGCGTATTGGCCCAGGACACATCATGTTTCAGCAATCCTCCAGGCATGGCAAACCTGAGGGTTTCTGGCTCTGAGAGGCTCCACTCAGAGGGACATTGCTGGTCACTGCAGCCCAGGAGAGCTCAAAGGGCTCCAAATAGGACCGCTGTTTATGGGGTTGCAAGAGTGGGCTTTAGCCAGAGCAATGTTCCACCCTGGCCACAGTTTGGGTCCACACTTTCTTTGAAAGTGTGAGAACACGGATGTTATACCATTCAGGCCAGAGAAATATTTTCCAGGGCCGATCAGGAGAAAAACAAAAGTTTGTTAGGAGTTCCTGGGAGCAGACAGTGTTTTTGATAAGCACAGAAAGAGCTGAGCCCAGGTGGTGTTTTCAAGGACAAGACCTAAAAAGCATTTCTGAGATCACACTGCAGCCTGGAAAGTAGTGAGGGGGGATGATGCACCACCACACTGCCAACAGTCCAAGCAACAACTTGGCGTGTTTGCAGTTAGTGCCCTGCTCTGCAAATGCTATTGCAAAAGTTAAGCTCCAAATTACATTAAGCTAGTTAAAATTAAATACATTTCAAGCAGAGTAAAAAAAAAAAAAAAAGAAAATAAAAAAAAATCCCCACACAATAAAACACTTTACAAGCACTAGAGCAGTGAACTGGCTAAAGTGCTGTCCTAAAGATATAGGTGATACCCACCTACAAAAACGGCTCATCCCTGTTAGTAAAACACCATTGTAACCTTGATAGGAAAAGTAGTCTGGAAGACATGGATATCTGCACAATGCTAAGACACATCCAATTGAGTTTTCCTGCAAGTCTTTTAAGATATCACCCAATTGTCTCAATTACCCCTTCTGGAAATGCTATTCTTTATCTTCAGCCTGGAGTGGGAAATGTTTAGAACCCTGTGTGTGAAAGTGCATTGAAGATTAAAAGCCCCAGGAGCACATGAAACACTATCAGTACTCAGGTGCTTTGTATTAGTGAAGACCAGATAGAAAGTATGCCTTTCCTGTCATTTTTCTGTCCCTTCCTGTGTTTCCACTTGGGAGAAAGTGCTATGAATTTATTTTGTAAGAAAAACGGATAGGCATTATAGCAACAGCATTGCTTTCTTGCTGTCAAAACAATGACCATTTCTTTGAGCAACGTTTTTGTTGCTCAGCTCTTTCTTTTCTAAATGCGTCTTAGGTTAAAAAGCATTCTTAGTTTTCCAAAAGATTTTAGAATATTAATTGCTTTCCAGCTTTTGGGGGGTTTTGGTTTTGGGTTTTTTTGTTTTAATTTTATCAGTTATGAATATTGATGCTCTGATTTAAATGAGGTGACCATTCTTTTAGATCAGGAAAAATAAGCAGATTTTTTCCTATGCTGTAGGATCCAGGATGCTGCAGATCTTTCACTTCTCTAAAGTTACTTCTTCCATCTCAGAGCAAGCAAATTCACTGTAAGGTAAAACAAACAAACAAAAAAATAAGCTCTCTATGCTCTGACTGGATTTATGTTACCTTTTTTTTATTTTTTAACTCTTGAATTGGTATTTAGCATGATTATTAGGTAGATAAATATGTGGTGACCCCCTGTCTTTCACACACAACCTTCTATCTCCTTCATTTGTGCCGCCATTGTCATTTGGCTCTGCAATGGTGAGCTGTGAGCTGCCAGCAGCTCTGCTGTAAGCTAGGCTGCTTTGTGAAGAGCTCCTGTGGGGGTCTTTCTTGTCTTTGGCAAACTCTTCCTAAAGAGTATTTTCTGCAGTGTGCCAGCAGCTGTTGGCACAGATTCATCAGCTCACAGTGACTTGCAGTGCTGATACTTAATAGTCATCCCCTGTAGCTTGGCAGTAGCTGAGATGGATAATGCAGCCTCCAAGTTGCTTCTTGCATGTTAGTTTCCTCTGTGTGGCAGACTTGGAAAGTCCAATTTAATTGATATAAACCAGGGAATGAGAAAAGGGGAGATCCATCTTGCACTTCGAAGGATGTTTTATCAACTTTACTACTACTGAGAGAATAAGAATGCTTCAGGCAGAGAAATTAGAAGAGGATAGATCCAACAAGCCAAATACCACTGAGCCTTCTGTGCAGGAGGAGGAAAGGAAGAAGAAAGGAGGAACTGCCTCAGCTTTTGTCAGTTGTGCCAAGCAAGGAGAAGGATGGGAAAATGGGCATCCCTGACACACCACAGGCTATTGCTGTAGGAAAACATGCCACTCCCCAGACTCAGGATAACCCTAAATCTCAAGAGTGTCAGGACACAAAGATATCTCCCACACAACCGACTGCTTTACCCTAACACATTCTCAGCCTTTCCCTCCTCTTCCTTCCAATCACCCATGCTCCCCATCCCAGTTACAGCACGCAGGATGAGCCCTACACCTCCTCAACCCTTACGGCCTTCTGCATCATACTAAATGCTCTGCAGAAGTCAAAAGCTCTGCAGCACCCTTGGACCATGAGCCGCCATCCAGAGGGGTCCCAGCAGCAAGTTCCCACACAAAAGCAGTTTAGCTCGGCATACCTGATGATGTGGAGCTAAACCACTCTGACAAAATAAAGAAGTTTGTTCCCGGGTTTGGTTTTTTGTTGGTTTTTTTTCTTTTCTTTTCTTTCTTTTTCTTTTTTTAAAATTTTTTTGACGGGGAGGGTGGTTTGTGGTGATGCTCTGGGACCAAAAGGGCTGCAAAAGCAGGAGGGCAGGAGCGAGAGTGCAGGTCACCTCCTATGGTGTGGGTGCTCCCTGGGTCCCTATTGCCCTGGGATCCGTTCTCGGAGTGTGAGTGTACCTCTGTGTGTGTTTTGGGGACAAGTGTCCCTGAGGAGGCGGCAGGGCTGGGGCGGGGATGCTCCGAGCCGAGGGACCACATCCTAGCCCGGGGATGCAGTGGAGGTGAGGGCGGCGAGGCGCCCTCCCAAACCCCAGCCGGGCTGGGCGGTGCCGGGGGCTGGCTGCAGGCGGAGGAGGAGGAAAAGGCCAGGATATTCCTGAATGAACGGCTCGCTCCTCACCCCACACCTCCGCCCGGCTCCCGCCTCCCTCCCGCCACTCGCCGGTGTCTCTTCGAGGCGCAGCCAGTTTCTATAGCGACGGCGCTGAACCGCGGCTCTTCCGAGTAGTAACAAAGCCGGCCGCCCGCTGCCGCGCCGGGGCTGCGGGGGGACGCGCCTGCCTCTGCCGAGGACACCCCGACAGGTACGGAGCGAGAGGATGCCCGGCGGCCGCCGCCCGCCCCCGGCCAGGGGATGCTGCCGCCGGGGGATGGCCGCGGGAGGGACAGGGACTCCCCGCGGGCCGGGCGGCGGCCGGGGGGAAGGGGGAAGCGTCCGTCTGTCCGTCCGTCCGTCCTTCCGCGCGCTCGCGCCTGTGGCAGCCGATGGCCAGGGGAGGGCTGCGGGGGGTGCCGCAGGTGCGCCCCGGGCGGCTCCTTCCCGACTTCGCCCGGCGCGGCCGCGGGCACCGGGACGGGGCGGCGGGCACCGGGTACCCCCCGCCCGCCGGGGCTGCGATGGCACGGGCAGCTCCGCGCCCCGAGCGGCAACCGGTGCGCTTGGCTCGCCCCTCTCCGCCGTGGACAGCGCTGCTCCTCGTCCCCTAAGGTTATACCTTGGTAATAATAATAATTTCGTTGTTGTTGTCAAATATATCAGAGCCCCTGGAAATTTCGGGCTTACAAAGTTTCGTTTCTTCAGCTTTATAAAGTAATGATGAATAGGGTAATAGCTTTAAAATGCGCCACTTAGTTTTTAAAAAATCGGAAGGATTGGTGTTGTAGAGTAAACAAGACAATTACCGCTTGTTTTTTAAGAGTAAGCGTACCGAAAGCTTTTAGGTAAAATGAGTCTGTAGCTTTCAGAGTCAGAAGGCAAAGATGGTAGAGGTGATAAACGTTTGCTTATCTCGGGCAGCCAAGGTTAGGCAAGAATAAGCCGTCCTCACCTCCTGAGATACTAATGTCAGAGAGAGGATGGGAAGGTCATTAGCAGGTCATTAGCCTGAGCAACGCTTGCGGTGGCTGTAATCGATAGCGTCCGAGTGCTAGTGGCGGTGTGAATAGACATGGATTTCTGCAGAAGTTTACAATTCAAGGGAACTTCCTGATGATAACAGAAGGCTGACCCCGCATGATGAGGTCCTAGGGAGCAGTCTTGTGGTTCATTGCTGAGTGATTTAGGAAATAAACGAGATCCTGGGCCAAAGCAAAATTGTGCTGTGACATGTATGCAGCCAGCATCACGTTCAAGATGGGAATCTTCCTGGCTGTGCACAAAGGGAAAAAGGGAAATAGTACTTGAGATGAGGACACTGTGATTGAGGACATAGCTATTGAGCAAGTGGACAAGAATTGACATTTTAAGTAATATGTAATCTAAATACCAGGTTATTTGAGATTTAAAACACTATACATAAGGTAATATTGGGGTATCAGAACTCAAAGGCTAAGCATGGATTGGAGGAAGTTTGAGAAGTAAATAAATGAAATATTAAGTGAAAAGTAAGCAAATTGTGTGAGAACAGTGGAAAGAGAAGATACAACTCTTCAGCAATCATAAATACAAGTAGAAAAGAAAATGGAGACTTCTCTTGCAATAGATAAATAAAATGAAGTTCTAAATGACTGTTGTACAAGTTTAAACTTTCCTCAACATAACATTTAAATTAGTGATATCATAACAATATGTGGAGTGGAATTCAGGTCTAGTTTTTTTAAAAACAGAAGTCCCCAAAAAAAAAAAAAAGTGGCATTTCATAGCTATGTTGATTGCAATGGTTTGCCCAATGTTTATAAGTGCTTGTCTTTCTCTTTCAAAAGTGTCACAACAGTTGTTTGTTGAAAGAGTTATAACCTTCTGAATGACCTCTGTTTTTCATGCAACAGTGGAAAGCAAACTCTTGAGTTTATAAAATGTGTAAAAATGTAGATCTCAGATTAATTTAGCATAATGGAAAAAAAAACATCTCAAGACCATGCTGTGGGCTATTTGAAATTGAATACACTAGCAGGAAATAAAAGGTCAGCTGTGTGTAATAAAGGCCTGGAGACTTCTACCCCCTTAACTACACGGCAGAGAATGAGAAGCATCAGAATGATGATCTTGCCTTAAAAGAGCAAAATATTTATGGTTACACTGCCTTGTGATATTTCAGTCCCAAAATTGTTCCTTGCAGAACAATTGCAAATTCCACTAGACAAAGTTTATCAGAGTAAAAAATGTAGTAGTTGAGGCAGTACCAGGAAAGAACACAATAGTTCAGCATAGATAATACACCCCATAATATAGCCTGACATGCATAAGGGCTTCTAATAGTCAGCAGTTCTAGCAATTATTTCACAGTCTCTCAGACTGTCATTTCACACCTTTCTGGTGCTCCTCAGTCCAGACTAGGTTTATAGGAAGCCTGTTGTCAAATTTTCTTGAAAGTATCATCTAAAGCTGTGCACTCTGTCCATTGATATAAGGCCACTGCAGGAGTCTGCTTGCCACTATTCTTCTTGCTGTGTTCAGTCTGAGTTTAGCATGTTTATCTATATCCTAGTTTGATGACTTGCTGTTAAATGTTTTTCTGGAGATGTACATGTGCTTGCCCTAGCCAGCAACTATTTCAAGTATACAGGGACACTTATCACCTGCTGCCTAGAGGCTGTGATTTCAGTCCTTCCAGCAAGGTTGCTAAGGAGTGCTAGGGATCCTTGGAGAGCAAATCTCAGGAAATTCTCCTGTGGCCTTTGCATACATTGTGTGCATTATACCTGTCCAATATAAACTACTCTTCTAAACTGCTATAGTAATATAGCATGGCCAGATGCTGTAAGTGTGCAAGTGCTGTGATAAGCTGCAGGCCTCTTCAAAATGTACCTTAAGTTTAAAAATCATTTGCAAAGACAAGTAAGTACAAGACATGCAGCTTTTAACCTACTACAGCTCTACAATTTTTAAAACCAAATCCTGTGTGTTTCATTCAGATTGTTTTTCCTGCAGAGATGATGCAGCACAGCATTTTAGGCATAATAAATACCATCTTTCAACATGCCTTTCCTTTTCCCATTTTATCTTTTCCACCATCAATGAGTGAACACAAACATTCAGTAAAAGTGGAAATAACTCGGCAACAATTTAAGTTCAGTCCAGATAGTGGGAAAACCTGAGATGTTCCAGCATCTCTCTAAAGTGCTAAGCAGACTTCAAATCCATTTAGGTTCTGTCTGATATCTCTTGCCATTTCCAAGAAATTTGGCCAAAGCATTACAAAGTTGTAGTTCTCTGAAAGACTCAGGTTCACAAGTGTTTTGTAGATATATATTGCATTTTGAAAGTAGCACCTATAGAGATTACTACCACTGGTGGTAGTTCAGAAATTGGAGAAAGGAGTAGGGACAAACTGTCTTATCTCTCCGCTTTCCTACTTCAATTAGGAATTGCCCAAGTTATTAGTGGAAAGGCAGCCTCGTAGAAAGAAAGGGGTGTGACAGTCTGGATTTGAGAATAACTGTAAGGAAACCTGAATGTGTATGGGGCTGTAACAAGGAAAAAAGCGGAGCAGCCCATGATGCAGACATAGCCCTGGAGTCAAAGGGCATGGTGGGAGAGTTACCTGGGACTGGTATGAGGAGTCAGGTTGAGATGGGATTCGGACTGGGACAGGCTGATTTTCCAGCCAGGAAAATCTGCAGATATTAGACTATGTGCATCATTTCCTCCCAGCAGATGATCCAGTTCAGGGCTGAAGGCTTCATTTAGACCCCCTTTTGTAAGCCATCAAGGCTTCATTGGCAAGATCCATGGCAAAAGGTGTTGATCAGGAAACCCAAACCTTTCCAAAATAGTTTCAGGGCAGGTGTTGTTCCAGGCAGGGGAACTCATCTTGGCAGGCAGTGCATGGCAAAGAAAGAAAACTCCCGTTTCAGATGGATAGCTAGTCTGTACTCAGGCAGGAGATGTTCTCCTGTGAACAGAAAGAAAATATTCCCCCCCTGGTGACTCACAAGCAGCGACCTGATCAGAGTCTGCTTGAAAAAGCATCTGACCTTGAAGTTTCTGCTGTGGAATAGCTTTATGTGACAGTATGGCTTGACCACTGAGGACCTACACTGCAGGTGTTTACCAAGAACCTGTAGATGCCATTTGCCTCCCAATATGTGATGGGGGACCTGGAGTATTTCCACAGAAACATTCGCTGTTGAAAAGAAACATGCTCAAAACTCAAGCTGATACTGGCTTTCCAGTCGTAACAATTCCTCCAAGTAACTCTCAAAAAAGCTTGAAAAGCTTACCAGTGTTTCTACCACTATTGAAAATATTTTGTTTATTTAGCTAGAATTTTATAAACACCTTAAGCAGAAATTTTGAGTAGTGTTTGAATCACCAGGTGGGGTGTTGTATAACATGTGTGTGTAATGAGGGCTTTTATCTTCCTGTATCTTTTTCAGTTCACTGAATTACACTTCTATGCTGTTAAAGTGACAGCTAAATGAAAGTCAAAGAAATAAACAGTGCTGTGTTTGGTGCTAGGTTTAAATAGTACAATGAGTGAATTGCAGGGCCACAAATTAAACAATGAGGATAAAACAAAGAATTCACTAAATAACTGCCAACTATACTGCAAACTCAGTGAAGCTTCCTGTGGAAGAAAATGATGAGTTATTGTATTACTAAAACTGTATTGTAATACAGATATTCAGTGGAATGCTGATGTTTTGTAACGCTCTAGTACTTGGATTTGCTTTCAGTATATTACAGACATTTTACTGTGTCCACTAAATCAAAGAGCACTTTTGTACCTGATGCTTATTCCTGTAATCAAGTTGCCTCTCATCCTCTGACAAACTAAGCAGATTGAGCTCTTTAAAGCCTTCCCTTGAAGAAGATTTATTCAGCTCCTGAATATTTTTTTGTGACCATCACACTGTTCCTGTGAGAAACTGTCCAGTTGTTCAAAATCCTTTATAGATTGTGAACACTGTGACTGTGCAAAATATCTTCATTTGACTCTCACCAACAGCCTAAAAGGTAATGGTATCTCAGCTGTGTGTCCCTCCTCACTTATTCCATGTTCTAAATCCACGTTGCAAAGCTCTCACTCTCATAAAATTTGTCTTGTGACTTCTCTATGTCTGTGCTCATTACAGGGGGGTACCTACTCATTACCTGGGTACTCACTTAAAGATCAGCTAGCAATGAAAAATTTCCTCTCTGGCCCTCTCTGTCTTCTAAAATTTAGGAACAAGTATCTTTCCAGTAACATAAAAACTGCCCTCTTTGTATTGTAAGTTTTTGTTAGCCTGAAATACCACCCTTGATCGTAAAATGCCATGTCTCACATAGGATAAAGAGAGAACAGAAAGCATACCAACAATGAATCATCTGTTTTTTGTTATCAGTCATTCAGACCCTTTGGTGATGGATGGGTGAATAGACTGAGCTTAGAGCTGTAAGCCAGCTTGGCAGCTGGCAGGTAAGTCCCTGGAAGCTCACCAAAATGCTTTCTCAAGCATCACACTTCTGTTTTACTTGCTGTATTTAGCCAAATCATATCCTGGAATATAAAGTGCCCTCTTAAGACAATAGGATCACACTTGAGCATACATCTACTTTCAGTAGAACTTAAGCATATAGAGACATGTGCTCAGATAGGGATCTGAAGAAGGATGCTTTCTTGGATGGGAAAATAGAGGAACAGCTCTTACAAAACTAGGAAAGAGCAAGTCAGAACTGAAAATGAATGGTGTGCAGGTGATGTAAAAATGAAGTAATTATATTGCATATTGATAAATACCACAAAAATCCCAAGTGAACTAAGTTTCCAGTAAATTTTGTGTAATTTGTTTCTTAAGGATTAGTGAAACTTTCTTACATGACTGCTTTGCCCAACTATGCCATCTGACAGGCAAGTTAAAAGCATTTTATAACCCTGGAATGGAGAAGCACTGAGTGCAGTGGTATCTCTCATACTTCCCCCGGTATACCTCCCAAGACAGCTTGTTCCAAAGTAGTGTGCTGTGCTAATGGCAGCATTTGCATTAAGAAGATTATTTTTATGAATTTATTGTCACATGGCCAAAACATCTGCTTCATGCTCAAGTGTGGTTTTTAGGGTCTAAGGATAGTTCTCAGTGTATTCATCAGTGTAAATGTAAGGCTTCAGTAATGCATATTGACATAGATTTATTAAAATAAGAATTCTCATTGACTTTGGAACAGGAAAGAGGGAGGAATGTCACAATAACACATAGAAAGAAAGTTTCTGGGGTAGGTCTTTTAAATGCAGTTTTGATATTCCAATATGGCTATGAATAGAATGAACAGCCTTCTGAACTTCATGCCCTGTTAAAAATTAAGTGGCCTGCCTATTTTCTGTTTCACTAAAGTAAAATTATTCATGAAAAAAAAGTCAGTTGTGCCAGTCTTATAATTAATTTTCAGTTTTAATAACATTAACAGGATGCTTCACTCACTGTTTGTCGTTTATACAGATCGCTCATATAGTGCATGTGTGTATTTGAAATTCTGTAGGGATCTTGAGAGACTAAGCTTTTCTGTAGTTCTAGAACACACACATGTGCACACATACTTTTATACATCCTACCTTCTCAAGAGAGCTAGAATATTTTAAATTATGCAAAAATATGTAATATTTATATTTGCCAGACAGACCAAGGTTATAAATTGACATCATAGATACATGTACGGAAATTTTCTGCGTTCAGTGATGCAGATTACTGTACAAACAAGTTTATCCCTGTGACATTTTGTTTGCCTATTGCTCAAGGAAGAGAAACAATTCCACACAGTATGATCAGTAAAGTGCATCTGTGGACATAATTCTATGCAGGTGTCCAAAACAGAAGTATCTGTCCACTGACTGTAAAATAGTAATTTGTACTAAACAATCAGGCTGCATATTTGATGCTTCCTCCTGTTTACTGTATCACTCTGCACTTCTTTCAAGAGCATTGTTATGTGTTTATGCTTAGGTTTTTCCCTCTTTTATTTCACTTACAGTCTTGTCTCTCTGAGTGCAAGAAAGCCAGCCTCATTGGAGCAGAGATTTTTTTTAAAGTTGTTTCAAAGAGTTAACCTATGTGTTTTATTTTGCTACTCGCACATTAGCAATGTCAACCGAAGCACAGATGAAGAGCAAAAAGAGGCATGAAATAATGTTATGAGAAATAATGAACCCCAGGACATAAAAACTATACAGTGAGCAGCACATGGCTGTCTGTATTGAAAAGTAATGTTCATATCACTCCATTACTGCTGGCCCAGAGCTCCTTTGATCATGTTTGAAGAGTTGCATTTGTCTGAGAGTGTTTGGAGGGTTCATAAGGGTCGACTTCAATCAACATTTACTTTCATGTTTGTGTATTCATAAAATTTAATATTCAAATATGTATGTGTGTGTTGTAGTAATGCATACAGCTGATGGATTAGATTCATTACTTGCTGTTAAAACATTAGCAATAACTTTCATGGACAAGACACAATAACACAGATTTTGCTGTGCAAAATACAGTGTCTAAACAGACAGAAGTGCAACAAGTAGGGTATGTCAGAAAATTCCAGAGAAGGAGATAATATTATTTGGCATCAGTTTTGAGCTGCAATTGGATTGGAGTGGTTTGCTGGGTTTTGCGTGGGTTTTTGTTTGTTTTGGCTTGTGCTTTTTTTATGATGGGGAGTACGGACAATAAGGGTCTTTCGGGAAGAAATATTAATTGCAAGAGAGATTTTTGCACCGGCATGTGGATGAGAACAAATGTCTATCCTGGCAGTATGCCTGTTAAAATACCTAATTTTGCACTACCAGACACACTGCAATGTTTATATAAAATTTTCTAGAGAATACACTGAAGGAGTGTGGAGTGCTCACACTACAGGAAAAGCCTGAAAGACTTGTAGAAAAAAGGAATCAAATTGAACCCATATATTGCAAGATCATATTGTTCTGAGAGAAGAAACAAATCTTGGGAAAGCAATTTCATCAGCATTCATAGCACTAAGCAGTGTCCCAGTTCCTGTGCTGCCTGCTCCAGAACTGACGTCATCTGTCCACCATGACATACTAGACCACTCAGACTGGCACACAAACACTGAGCAGCTGCCTCACAAATCCAGTTGCATACCTCTAGCAAAAGAAAGACTCTAGTCAGAGATATGAATGGTTATTCACCCATCTGCAACAAGAAATGCAGTGTGCCAGGCAGCAAACAGCAAGCATCATACATTCACTGATGAGCAAAGTGATAATGGGGAAACCACAGGGAGTTGTGTTGATAGGAAATGGGCAAATATTGGGGGTCTGTTCAGTTCAACCGACTGGTTCCAGGGAGAACACTTGACAAAGCTCACATCTTGCATACAGCTCCAGATGTCCATGAAACTTGGGAGGAATTTTCCCTGATTTTTCTTTCACATATGCAAGTGGGCCTTGGTCAGATGGAGGTCCAAGAGGAAGGGACCTGAAGTCCTAGATCTCTGCTCTGCCTCTCCAGAGTGCCAGCTGCCCTGGAAAGACTGAAGTTAAGAGCTGTGGCTCTTGTGTCCCGCTCTGGGACATGACAGGCAAGATATGCACAAGTCACACTAATTTTAAGGTTTCTTTCAGTTACACTGGGAATGAAAAAGGGCCGCTGTTAAGGAATAGACTGTACAGAAACATCTTTGATCCCCCTAGACTGAGTGAATTAGCTAAATGATGAATGTCTCACATTGTGCAATCATTATTGCTCATCGTTGTGACAGGCCGGAAAGAGCAAACATAATAATTAATACTCGGTATTGTGATAATGCCATTGTGTCCCAGCTTTAAATTGTTTAAACGAAGCTTTTCTTTTATTTAAGTAACTCCCTGATAATTCTGTTAAATCTTTCTTTTCTTCAGTCTTGAATCAGCTTTTCAGTAGAGACATCTTGTATCCTCTGGTGAAGTGGGCTTACAGGCGGGGAATGTCTGTGTTTGTATGTGTGTGTGTCACTCCCTTTCAAGTACTCGTTGTAGAGCACAGCTATGACTGAATAATTTTCTTCAAATGTCAGATAAAATTATTCATTTTGTTTCAGCTAAACATTATTGTGCACATACATATTGTATATATATATGCTACCTGTAGATTAAAACATTAATCTATTAATGTAATGCTTAAAGAAATATATTGAGTTACTTTTCATGGAATCATAGAATGGTTTGAGATGGAAGGGACTTCCAAGATCATGTAGTTCCAACCCTCCTGCCAAGGGAAGGGACACCTTCCACTAAACCAGGTTGTTCAAAGCCCCATCCAACCTGGCCTTCAGCTTCCACTTTTTTTTTTCTGCATTTTCAGAAATGTAGTGTTTTATTCCAGTTGAGCAACAGCCACTAGCAACAATATTCTACCTGATGTGGTTTCTTTTATGAAGAGATACTTGTCCTTATTTTCAATGTGAAAATTGCAATTTCAGCTTTTATCTATGCATTTTCCCGAATATATAGTAATGGGTTTATAAGTATGGAAGCATAGTGTGTGAGACAACACACTCCCTCCTTTGTAACACTTGCTGGAAAATGCACGGTGTGTTAGACCTGCTTTTGAAAACCAGAATAATCAAAGAAGTAATATATTAAAAAGAAAAATACCTGAAAATGTGAATGTTCCTGTTCAAACATATGCATATAAATTTTATCTTTGTTTGATAGTGCAGTTCATGGGTGGTTCAAATAAAAGTAATCAGCTGTCAATTTTGGGGGTTTTTTTAATTGTTAATTCACAATGCTGAGAATGTGTAATGACTAGAAGTCCACAGATGAAAACAGGCATATGGAAATTGTATTCAGTGCCTCTGCTAAAACTGAGGACTCTCTCTGAAAGGCCAGCCTCATGTCAGAGGTGGAGAGGAAGCTGCTATGGCAGTTCCATACAGGTAGAGAATGTCATCTGCCAAACAGATTCTAATATGCCTTATAGCAGTAGCCAGCATTTCCAAGTAGGTATTTTTTTAGTTAGGGGCATTCAGCTGGCTTTGTTTCTCCCGAGCATCCCTGAGATCTGTACTGACCACAGGAGGTAGATGTCAATGTGTGTCAAACCTCTCAAATACTCAGTTTACTGTGCCTTGTGTGGCTTTGAAAACCTTTATCATAGTCTTGTGTTTGCTTTGTTACATGGGTAGCAATGTGCTTGGTATGAGAAATTGTGCTGGGTTTGCACCCAGAATCAGTCAAAGAGCCGAGGGGCACCTGAGTGCATTCCTCACTGTGAGTCTGGGCCCGGGGGAAGGGGGGTTGGGAACCCTCCAGCATCGCGGGAGACATTCAGTACTCAAAGAGGCCCTTCAGACCTGTCTCTGCTTTTGTTGAGAATTGTAGTGGGCACCTTGGCTGGTGAGAATGGGATTGAATGGGTTGTAGAAGCACCAAAGGAACAATGCAAGAAGGAGCGTTGTTGAGGTCATCAAGATAACAGAACTCATCTACTGACCTTCCAAGGACACCCACTTCAGGAGACAGATCAGTGAGTAAGTCCCGATGACTCACAGAAGGGGGTGGGGAGAAAAGATTGTTTACTGTTGCCTAAAGACAACACAAACAAACAACCAGCAGTGGAACATGTTTGCCAACCTAAAAAGAAGGAAAATTTAGGATGAGGTATCTCTTGTTCACCATGTCATTGCAAGGATTGTATCTCCATTATGAACGTTGAACATACGTCTCGGTGCTGGTGAGTGCATGGATTGGAGTGAGATCAACACTCTCCCATTCTATAAGATCTTACATTGAGCTCTACTGAATTCTTGATACACAGTGTTGCAACATTGTCTTCCAAACTTTTCAGGAGGTGAGGTTTGAACCGGATGATTTCCAGAGGTTCCGTCCAATGCAAGTTGTTCTGTAATTCTATCACTTGAATGCAGGAGCATGTTCCATGAACTTCACTGTGCAGGTGATAAGATTAGTATAGTATAGGTTTATGGCAATTTCTTAAATCTTACACTTTTATCTTCATTTGTTCCAATTACCCATGTTTTCGTTTTTAAAAATGGATTTAAGTCACCTAGGTTAACAAAAAAAAAAAAAGGTGCATTTCTAAGCATAAAAGTTCATTTTAAATAACCTTGCACTTGAAAAAATTCCATTCAGTGTGTATCTTTCTGATCAGAAGGCTGTAAGCCTCTGAACTTCAGGGACCTGGGATTGAAATGTCATCTCAGTTGTTGGCTGAGACAGGATCAATCACAAACAATGAGGATTATGTATCCACTTAAAAAAAAATACAGTGCCCAGACTGAACTGTCCAATTTGCAGACCTCATCTTGTTGTATTCTTTATGGTGCTAAGCTGATTGTATGACGCTGGAGCCACAAGTAATCTCTTTCATTCAGCTCTACTGCAATGTTGCTGGACATACAGAATGAAGGCATGTTACTCAAAATCATGCACATCTGTCAGCTCTAGCTCACACCAGCAGTTGAGCTTTTGGTTTGCTTCTTGTCTGACAAAATACTGCTTCTTTAAAAACACTGAAGGATCTGCTGTGAACCCCACCAGCCTTTACCCTTAGTAGAATTCTCTATTAAATGAAGCAAGCCATTTGTCAGGTCGGTGGTCTGACAACTCAAGGAGTAAATGTACAACTAAATAAAACAGCTTTCTCCTGAAATTTGCTATTTCCCTATAGCTATTTTACTGATATTTTCAGTATCAAAATGAGTGCTACATTTTGATCCCAAATACTTTCATGTTCTATCATTCTATTACTATTTATCCCATTCACTCTCATCATGTGGTGGACAACAGAAGGTGTATTTCATTTCTCAATTTCTTTTCATATTCAGATTACTACCAAATTTTCCTATCATCTATTCTTGTATAACGCACAACATTTTCCTCACCTCCCATCTTGGTCTGTGCCTTAATACTTTCTTAATTTGATTCCTGTGACTTGTAACATATACCTTGTAACCTATGCTTTCCTAGCTGGCTTGACATTTCCATTGTTTCCCTTCCAATTACCTAACCCCCTTGTACCTTTTTTGGCCATCTTCCTAAAATGTGTAATTCTGCATCTTTGAAATCCCCCACAAATTCACCTTGTGAATCAACTCAAACTTGGTTTTATTCCACTCAGTCCTTCTGCCCCTGTTCATGCTTCCTGCTGGGTTTCCTTAGCGTGCCAATTTAGAAAGCATTTTCCTAAATTTTCCTCTCTTGCGCTTAGCCCTCTCTGTCCACTCCCTATGATTCATCATACTGCTGCTCTCTTTTCTCTGATTCACAACTCTCTCCTGTAAGGATCCCAGGACTCTCAGGTAGCAATCTTATAAATTGTGTTCTGTGATCAGTTGCACTCAGGCAACATCAGTAACACACTGGAACTGAGCCCAGTGGCTTTGCACAAGTATAAGCAAGAGTGCTTTTCTATGCACTTCTGAGTGCTTAGAAAAGATAGTGAGCATTTGCTCTGAAGGTCCTTTTTTGCTCCATTTAGATCTTGTGCTTAATTATGTAGTTATTAAGGTGTTACTGTAAGATGCATTATAGTCTTTAAGACAATTATAATGTGTAGTGTTTTAGTTTGTTTCTCTTGATTAGCTGAGTTAAAATCTTACCATGTGAAATGGTTAAGGATTGCTGTGGATGGTGAGTGGGATCTCAAGTTCTCCCATAACCACAGGTGTAATAAGCCAGTGGTTCCACCTGGTATGTTCACAGAATATGAGAAATATCTGAGACTGCAGTGTCTCATTTGGACGTGATACTGAGCCTGTGTGAGTGTATCAAATACTTCATTCACATAATGTTCGATCAAGTCCTTCAGACTTGATATCCTGCCAATGGGGCTGCCACAATTCATGTATTCATAAACAGTGTCCTTGAGATCTTGTCTGCTCCTTTCTGCACAACCCAGTGTATTAAAAGAACTTTATCTTTTTGGGGAAGGGAGCAGTATCCTGTGGTTTTTATGAATGACTAGATGCCATCATAGTTGTTTACTGATGATGTTCCCTGGTTGGAGTTATATATTATGAAGCACAGTTGTTTCCAAGATTTAATAATGTGACAATTTTTTTTTTCAGTAGCAGAGCCAAGGAAAAATTAATGGTTGTTTGTGTCAGTTTTCTAGTCAATTCAGTATGACTTTTCCCTTAGCAGGGATTACAGATTTAGGAACTGAATAAATGAGGCAGTAACAAATGTTAGAAACATCAAAAAGGTATCTATTCTATGAAACAATAATCAAGAAAAGCATACAGTAGTAGCTTAATTCTACCAACTTTCTCCCCGTTACCCAAATAAATAAGAATTTTGCCTGAGAAAGGCCTGCATGTGCATCATAAGAAAACGTTTGTGTTCAAGATTTAATTCCTGCTGTCATTTTACAAGCTAAACTCAGTGACAAGTTTTGATGAACAAATCCCTCAAGTAAAGTTTTTCTTAACACATCTTTAGAGCTACAGGCTACCATAAGGAAAGCAACAGGAAGATGACTTTTTTTCTCAAGCAAAGGGATTTTTTAAGACAAGACAATGTGATTTGTTGACATATTTATAAGCGTTGCATCTTGTTTAGTTGAATCACTCTCGATTTACACAAGAGGATCTGTGTCTAATGAATTATCAATATGCCATGTTGCCATTTTTAGTATTGAAAGACTTGTGACCACATTGACCAAAATGGAGAGAATGCTTTTATTGCTATACTATACTGAAAATGCTGTGCAGAGCTTTTGATTTCAGTGGGATCATTGAAAGCTAGAGATTTGGGCATAGACAGCATGATATACTGTTACCTTTTGCTGTGGACAAGGAATGCTTCATTAATAAGGTAAATTGGGCACTAGGGCTGTCTAGTAAATCAACTTAACATAAAATTCACTATTGAAGCAGCTGCTTCTCCCTCAATCCACCTCTGTCTTGTGATCTGTCCATATAGCAGTGTTCTGTGAAGCCCACTCAGAAACAGGAGTGTCTCAGGAGAAAAACCATGAAAGTTCAAGTTTCTCAAGCTTTCTACTGCAGGTCTTGTCACTTCAAACACGCAAGGTATTTATGAGCATGAGAAAACTTTGGAAGGCATCTGTACGGAGGAGCACTGATAGACATTGTGTGAATAGCAGCATTTGCATAAAGTTTTTAGTAAGTGGAGATTAAAGTCTCCATTTTCCATGGTTACTGATCCTCTGAGATATCCAGTTCAAACAGACATATCTGAGAATGAAAGGTACAACTTTTGCTGTCTTTTAGGGTATCTGCTATCACATTTCAACATGCAGTCTTCTGTAGCTTAACACTCTACAGTGGTGGCTGACAGGTAGGCAAGATATATTGACATAGGTTGTAGACAAAGCTCAGCATATTAGCCCAGCATGACAGAGTGGGAAATGGTACATAAGGCTGGCTGATTCTCCTGCAAGCCAGATTAACTTAGCTCATCCAGAACTACATGTTATTATAGCTAGGCGGGTTCCAGTATGAATCTGGCTCAGTTATATCAACACTGCACTGCAGTTTAAAGTGTAGATGTACTCACTGTTGCAAAGTATATCCACCACAATTAATGAGAAATGCCCCTCAGGCTGCATTTTCTTTGGGTGCACTTTCTGAAAGAGGCCTCCAGAAGCAGAGAAGGACAAATATGAGCTCAGAAGCTCTCAAGTAATATTACAATAATTTAATGCTGGAGCAGAATTGGATTTTAATCAATTTCATGGAGAGTTCTTTCTGCCAAGAAACCAAGCCCAAGGAAAAAGTATATTTTAACTTGCTGCAAATTACGTGGTTGGTGTTTGCAGAGATGTGAAAAAGTAAGATTCACAGTGGAAGCTGCCTTTTGCACTGATTATTAGTACAATAGCTGTAACTTCTATAAACTTTGGTTTAGTAGGCTAACAAACAGCAGTATGCTATCCTGGTGCTTCCAACATGGAGCTTTCCATGAAAAAGTAACAGCATAAATAAGGGCTAATACTTCTTAGCTTTCGAATGGAGAGTACATATATATAGGGTTTTTCCCTAGATCTTCAGTCTTTGCAAATTATATGCATTCAGCACACTGGAAATAAAGAATAGTGAAATACGTGTTATCCCCTAATGTCTACTTAATTAGTTCACATCGTAGCACATCTTTCTAGTATCACTTTTTGGAAAAGAGACTTACACAGTGGAATATTCAGAAGCCTTATATTCACCTGCTTAAGCGAAAGCAGAGCAGAGGAGATTTGTTATTTAAAATAAAGAAAACTGTCACTTAAAACATCTGGTATTTTAAAATGTTCCTGCTTATGTTTCTGTACTATAAAAAAAAGTCTTTTCTTAGTTAGTTGAAGCAAGAAGTGTTTTTAATTTCCTACTTTAGTCCTTAAGCCTTAGCCAAGCTGCTCATTTGTGATACTGTATAGAAAACCTGATAGCCTTGGGAATATTCACTGAAGAGCTGCTGTGCTGACGTTGGGATTTTTATTACACTAAGTGAAATTCAGAACTTGTTAGTGTTCTATTTTCTAGTTTTTCTAGTCTTGTATGACATGTTGCAAAACACTTAAACCAAAATCCCCACTGATTATTACCAGTTAAGAAAATACCAATGCCTGGTCTCAGTTATTAATTTACTCTAAACCAGGTTAATAGGGAAGTGTAATGGTTCTCTATGGACTGTGTTGCTTTTTAAACTTTTAGAATTCAATTTTATGTACTTTCTCTCTGTTTCATATGTTGGTTGAGGTTTTTTCTCTTTCTAATTAGTTTAATATACAAGCTGTGTTTCTGAATATGCCTTGATTACTTCCAAAATTTCTGAAGCAATGCTTTCCTCTCATTCATTTTGTATTTTAAATATGCTCAACTGGCAGACTTCAAACATTTTCATTTAGTTTAACCTTTCAACTGTTGTAGTTGCAAATGACATCAAAATGCTGTAGCTCTGCTCAAAGAAAAGACAGTTTCATACCCTTCACTGAGTTTGTGAGACTTGACCAGTGTAACTCTTTTGAATGATGGAAAACTTATAAAGTCCAGGTTGCCCTTGTCCTAAAATAGAATTAGGCATCTCCTGCTGAAACACATTTTCTAAGTGCAGATTTTCTGATTTTTTTTGCAGGTTCATATTGATCCAATTTAAATCTGATTGGATTATCTGCCACTGTGGCAGTATATTTCTATCAGAAACACATGGGAGTGAGATACACTGCATTCTTAACTGGATTCTGATACATCCTATGAATAAATTGCAGCTTCCTTTTGCTTCTCTTATCCAGTCCAAAGGGCACTGTATAAAGAGCCTCTGTCCATAAGGATTCTGCCCTTTTCTTGAAATATTCCATCTAGTAGCACTTCAGTTCTTTCACTGACAGTCCAGACTGGGAAAAAAAATACCACATTTCACTGCTAAATAACTTGTTAAAGCAGAGCAATTCATATCAGTCCCCAGGAAGTTTAAGTGCTTTATAAGCATTAATCTGAGTTAAGCAAGTCTCACCAGCTATTCTGACATTGGTGGTGTAGCAATTTATAGAGCTCTGACAGTCCCAGATTATCCCTAATAGCTACAAAGATACTTCCAGACTAATACTCAAAGCTGCTCTTGTTTAACATGATTCCTGTATTCCTTGAAGGAATAGAATAAAAGTTCTGTGTAGCATTTGACACAAATTAATTTCACTCCTTCCATCCACTCTTTCAATGCCTGCAATTTTATTTCATGTACCTGCATATAGAATGATGGGTGTGCATGCAAGAACTGTTCCTTGCATGTTGTGTATCAATCAGGCCGAATGGACTATTTCTACAAACCTTTTGTAAGAGGGCAATACATGTTGCTGTCAAAGTTAATGTCTCCTCATTGACACTTGTCTGTTAGGATTGTTCATTTCCCATCAATGCAGTTGAAGACATACAACTTTACTGCAGGTCAGCCAGATCTACTTATATTGTCTTTTTTGTAGCATCTGAGGGGTTTGTGTTTGCTCTTTTTTAAACACATCTATAAGTTTTTAGGGTTTTTTAAATTCTTAGTTACATTGAAATTCTAGTGATGATAATGATGTAATAATAATGATAATAATAGATATAATAATGTTGAGTGAGGAGGGATAGTATGCCAATCTTGATGTATTGTTAAAATGAAAATAATCTTTATCCCAGAAATAACTCTTTTTAGATGCATGCTTTAGGGGAACTAAACGAAATATTAAAATTACACTTTACTGTATCCAGGTCAGAGTGGTGTTTCCTCAGACCCCTCAATTGCCAAGCTATTGGGACTATTTGCACCATCAGATAGATTAGATTTTAGTTGCCAGTGTTTCAAAAAGGACACGATGATAGAAGATCAGGTATGAAAAAATTGTTTGTAAGTGGAAATCTCTATTGGTTTTGGATCATTTTGACATAGAGTTCTCAAATACTCTGTGACTGAAGTAACTGCAGTTCTTTTTTACCATTTCCTTTCTGGGCAGGATAAGATGCAAATTCTAAGCAGTAGTTAAAGCAGAAAACCTTGCTACCAAATATATGCAAAGCATACATAAAATGCAGTATCAGTACTGCCCTGTATAGTGCCCACCCTTTTTATTTCCTGTTTACACTATTGACATCAAATAGGCAATATAGTAAAATCTTTATATATAGTCATATCCTCAAAAATGTCTGAAACAGAATGTACTAAGATAAACATACATGTATTAGGTGGATTTTTCTTAATGACAATAGAAAAAGCAAGAAGTACAGCTTCATTTCTAGCTTGTTCTGGGATTATTTTCAGCTCCATTAGGACAAAGCTAATGCCACACTTACTTTCTATTTAAATCTTATTTTGAAAGTTAATTGGAAATTATTGTAATGCATTAAAATTATTCCCCTGTGTGAAGAGGAATTTCTCTCTGAATGATGTAATCAAGATAAGTTTTCTGTAATTTTGTTTCACCTGGTCCCTCCCAAATAATATAACATAGAAAATATGTCCAAAGAGAGAGAATTCTGTCATATTTTGGGGATGTTACATTTTTAGTATGTCGCTTAATATCTTCTATTACGAGTAATTTTTATTAAAAAACAGCAGTTATTTTCTTGTATTTCTGGACTAATTTTAATTACATTCAAGCATACAGTAGCAAGCAAAGCAAGGATGTAAAATTCTATGGTGCTTTCATCGTGTATTCTGAAACCTAATACAAAATCATACTGGCTTTTAATAGTGTCTAATATAAAGATAAATGCTAGACATATCTGTAGGCCATATGATTAAATATTTATGCCTTTATTAAGAAATACTGGGAAGCTTTTTATTTATTTATAATTTTGTATCTTTTCAAGTCATATTCTAGAATCAATGTCCTACAGTCTGTTCAACTCTCAGAAGAGCTCCCAAAGGGCAGAAGCACTAAAACAGAGAAGCAGAACTCTATCTTATTTGATAAAGCTGCCAAAAACCACCCCTACTGCCAAAGAGGAGAATGTCTAACCTTTCCTTGAAATAATAGTAAGGTCATGAGTTCTCTTGTGAAATAAATAGTAACTGGAGTAGATCACTTACTGGTTTCAGAGCCATAAAGGAAAAGCCATTGACAATCGTAAAACTGTGCAAGAGAAAATGCTAAAACAGTCCAAGTAAGTTGGTTGTGAAAGAATTAAAAATAATTTTAAAGGAATTAATTCTGCTTAACTACCGCATCTCCAAAATTAATTGTTACCATTTTAGATACAAATTTCAAGCCATTTCTTTTTACTTGTCAATTTAATCTAATTAAGCCAGTTTAAATCAAGACAGCTAATAAAAGCTCAGATCCTTTGTCCTTTATTAGTTTTATTCTTAAAACAGCTACAAAGCAACCCACAACCGTATGTCACATTAAATAGTTACTTAGCATATTATTATATAAATGCTATATAAATAGCTCATGAATTCTATATATGAGGGAAAAAATTCGTCTTAAGAAATATTGAAAGAGGTTTTGGTTTTGCCTAAATAATAAAACACTTTTTTCTACACCATAGTTGCAGGATTCATATCAATACTGTAGTAGCCTGTAGCTAGAAAGTAAGTAATTCAGAATAGTAGGATTTCAATTAGGGATTCACTGTTTATTCTTACCATTTTTCACTACCACCTGACACATGAGTTATTGGAATAAAAAAAGAGTATTGCAAATTATGTTTTTAATAGGAAATGGAGTATGGTGATATGGAATATGCACATGCAAAGGATGTAGAAAGTACCCTAAGAGTCAGTGTCACATGACCGAATTATGTGAACTCTGTGTTAGATGAAAATCTCCTTGCTTACTTAACAGGATGGGAAGGACAAATAATTTAAAAAAAAAAAAGACTGTTGATTATTTTTTTAATGAAACTGCACATTAATATTACATGACTTCTGATACTAAATAATTAGAGACCCATGAATTCTACTTCAAATATGAAAAACTATAGTTTTCTTTTTTTGCATTTTTGTGACATTATTGCAGAGGATGGAGAGAGATCAAGAAAGGACTCGAAATATTGTAACAATAATTTCTGATTAAAATGCTTCTTTTTTATATTAGTCTCAGCAGTCAATAATACACAATTATTTGCTGTGTATGTTGTGGGGTTTCTTTTTCATGCATAGTTATTGGAGGAATAACCTCATTACCTATGCCATTGAAAACTAAGTTTTTGTGAAAAGAATGGAGGCATTTTTCATAGCAGTTTACACAGCTGACCGTAAGCCAAGCATGGATCAGTACATCACATTCTGTAACTCCTGTGCAAAGTCTCACTTTGATTGGAGTTGACAGGGAAATGCCCATTGTTAAAACCCATCCACAGTTAGCAGAAATGTGCCATGAAGCAGGTTGAACATGTGATAGCTGCTGGCACTTTGAACACAGTCTATTCAAATGTCAGATTAGTAAAGCAGTTTGGGGTGGGGTTTTTTTGCATTGTGTTTAGCACAAGCTGGAAAAATCTAGTGCGATGGTCATTTCCTGCTGAGTCAGAATGCAGCAAAGCTGCTCCAACATGAATGCAGTGGCCCACGGGAGATGGTTGCATTCTGGTCTGTGCTGGAGAAGAGACTGCAGCGTGTTTGGAAAAGTAGAACTGATCAAAGAGCTTCTATGACATTTCTGAAGGAAAGTATTTCAATATGTTTTTACAACTCTTCTTTCAGAGCACAGTTTCTCTCTTCGGATGTTCTGCCTTTAGGCTGGGCTTTTTTTAGTCAATTGCTAACATTTGTGAATATGTGGTTGCTAGAAGAGATAGCACTTCAGAGTGTTTAGCACATAATATTGAAAGAGGCTTAAAATCAACAACAAATCTGTAAAGATAACTGGATTATGTTACAGAAATAATTTTAGTAAATGAGATTTACCCAATATATTTCTCTAAACAGAAATCTCAACATATGGGTATTTCTATCTAAACTAGAGAAGTTGGACTCCTTCCTCTCTTTCAGAGAAAACAGACTGAAGAGTCTCCCAGCTGTATTCTTGCTCTTCTAATGTTTTTTCCCTTTTTTCCACCAGGTTTTGCCCATGTGAAGAATAGGCATTTCTTATGTTCTCTGTAAGTGAACCTTTGCAAGAAGTTCTTCTTCATTGAAAGTAAGTTTCTATCTATCTATCTATCTATCTATCTATCTATCTATATTATTTTCCCTTCTCTTTTTTCCTAAATATGCTCAGCTTATATTTAGAGGAAACTTTTAAAACCTTTGAAAACATCACATGTTGGGTAGCTCCATGGATATCTTATGGAAGTTGCTGAGCCCATATATTCATTTTAGGTTATAT
This sequence comes from Grantiella picta, assembly GCA_013397955.1. Lineage (NCBI taxonomy): Eukaryota > Metazoa > Chordata > Aves > Passeriformes > Meliphagidae > Grantiella > Grantiella picta. Next base: position 909,929 of record VZRM01008258.1, read on the forward strand.
GTGAAATATTGGAAAATTCCCTTCACAGGGAAAAAAAAAAGTGTGAGAGATGAATGATAAAAGGTTGATTTGATGAACTGGGCAAAGATGAGCTTCCATTAGGGAAGAGAGGCACAAATTTCCCATCTACTTTGCCCTGTCAGCATGACTGAGCTCCAATATTGAGTTTCATCTACAAGTAATTGCTTCTGGCCACTCATAAGAATACTTTGTCTACACCATGTTTGATAGATGAGTGCAAAGAAGGGCCATAACATGTTGCACAGCCCATTCAACTTTCTTTCCATGCCTGGGAAGAAAGTCCACAGTTGCAGAGCAGTGATTAGCACAAAACTGATCAATGGCCAGTGGCCTGTTGGCGTTGATGGTCCATTGCACTCTGTCTGGCTATATTGTGGGGTAATACATGAGAGCTTGCTATTGTTTATTCAGTCTGGTCCTGTGGGTCACCTCCTCTTGCCTTCAAGGGAGGATATTCCCCCTCATTCTGGGACTGCCCTCCAGCAGTCAGCTGGAGCACTGTAAGGGATTGCTTGTGATCTTCTGCCATCTAGAAGATGCATCTCCCTCATCAGCTTTTCTCCCTTTTTAGTAAAAGTTTCAAGTAGAGGAGTTTGTAACATACTGGGCAGATGGCACTGGGGTGGAAAGAGAGGGAGTCAGAGCTCAAGCAGGAATGATGGATTCACTCCTGCAGTGCTTAGTCAGGACTCTTTACAAAAGACAAGTGCTCGTCGTAGGATAACAGATGTGCTTGTTCTTGAATAAACTGCAGTGGATACTGTCATCACTGTACGTGTCTAGTAGTTTATATTTTGTTCAGAAAGCTGCTGTGTGCTACAGGAATGAAGCATTCTGCAATTGGATTGTGTTGATCCCATCAGATATGTTCTGTGGAAGACAGAATAGCAGAGGGACTCTAGGTTTTGTAAAAATTAATTCATATGTTAAATGAAAGAATTTTTACCTAGGACAGTTGTTTAGCTACATAAACAATTGCCAACCTGATTCTTTATTCAGTAAGAGATAAAGCTTTTTGAACAGATCACATAGATGAATCACAGAATAATTTGTTTTAGAAAGAATCTCCAGGAAAATCCAGTTTCTTTGCTCAAAGCAGGGCTCAATTCCAAGGCAGAGTTTCCTGACCAGGGTTGTATACCAGTCAAGGATGTCTGTAAGGTTGCAGATTTCATTTACATCTGTCTTGACACATGTTCAGCGTTTGAATACCTTGTGTACTAATTTTTTTCCTAATCTGTAATTGAAATTTCCCTAGTTACAACTTGTGTCTCTTGGTATCAAATAAGCAGGTGAGACAAGTCTAAGTTCAGGTGAAAAACTGGACATAAGAAGTAGTTTAAAGTCATGACAAATATCAGAGTTAATAGAAATACACACAGTGCTTTAAAAATAGACATAATTCTTCACATTGATCTCCAGTCACTACAAATTTTGTACTTTAAGTGAACGAGGTTAGACTCATCATGACTGCCACTGGATTTCAAGGTCAGAAAGAACATGCAGAATGCAGCTCAATATTTTAAACAGCCCAAATATTAATGGAGTATTGGAGCACATAATAGGGATATACCTTCTTGTGGCATCATAAAAAGAGTGTCTCAAAGAGAAGGATAAAACATGAACATATAGACACAATCCCTTTTTTTTCCCCCCTGCAGAATATTGCTTTTAACACTCAACAAGAAGTATGTGAATTGTCACCTTTTTAGTCAGGGAGCAGGATTCAGAGGGGCAGTAGTTAACCTCTTCCATTCTTTAATTCCTTATCCTGCCTGCTTCCAGTAAATACCCACCTGGGAAGCATGCAAAAGACCAGCTATAAAATCTTTGATACAGAGCAGAACTTGCTTGAAGGAGTAGCTGGCCATATTTCTCAAGAAATGCTTCATTTTCTCAAGAAATAGGAATAATTTGAAGCCAAATTTCTTTAAAAGCCTCAGTTTCCATATATTTTTAATAAGTATCTGATTGTAGAACTTTTTCGTGTATGTGATGTTTATAATAGCAAGGCAGCATTAATAAAACCCAAAAAGGTGGCAGAAAAAAAGCAGGAAAGTGGATACTGAGAAGGAAAAACTTCCATAAGAAATCAGGAAAGCAAAAAAGACAGAAGAAGCATCTAAAACCATCATAGAGCTGAGAGGGTAAAAATGCATGAAAAGCATTAATAGGAACTAGTGATTAAATTTTAATTTTCAAAGAAAAAAATGTATAAATAAAAAATAGTAATAAGCAGTATTCACACTAAAACATGTAAGGAGAAATCCAACATCTAAAGTTACCCAAAGAAGAAACAATCAATGATGTTTTAATACAGATATTTTTTAGACACTCTGGGAAGTGAGAAAGATGATGAAAGTCACTCTTTCTTGTACAGTACATTATATTAAAAAAAAAAAAGTTTGAAAAAATATTGTAGAATAGCTCATGACAGAAACTACAATAGGAATACACTGCTCTGGATCTGGAACTAATGATCCCAGTTTAGCAACTGGGACATTGCTACTCCCAGAGATTTGTTGTTCCTTGTATTAATGTTAAATTTTGGCACTTAACGGTGGCAAACTCAGGAAAACACATTCAGTTTGAAAACTGATTCGGGAAAAGGTGATCCATGTGTGAATAGAATTGGTTGGAAAGTGGGTTGGGTTTCGTGAAAACCTGGAAATATTAATTAGAAAGATAAACACTAAAATACAAAGATTTTTCTAGCTGGAAGTTTTCAGAGAAAGGTCATAATTTTCCAAGAGAAGCAGACACATATTTTGGAAGATTTTTGGTTATCCAGGAACCTAGTTTTATGTCACAGGACAATATTTGCCAGCAGTACCTTGTTATTAATCCTAATTCATCTTAGGTACAGAAGATAAATGATACTCAAGATGTGAAAGTCCAAAACCATCACTTTTTTGTTTGGCTTCTTAATTTTTCAGCAGTTCTTTGCCTTCCTGTAGGCTGGCGTTTCACTTTTTTTGGTCCATTTTGTGGTTTGTTCACCCTTTGGAAAGTTAGCATCTCATGACATTTATACCTACTTAAAAGTCGTCTAGAAGATGATATTTGGAATGAAATAAAAAGAGTAGTAGAAATTAATAGGGAAGCACACAGTGTAACAAAGGATAAAGGATAAATTATAAATTCTGTAGAAGATGTTCTTTTCGTGTCTCAGAAGATGTCTGGCTTGTACACCTTGAAAATAGTGGATGGTCTTACATTTGCCTTGCCTGATGCAACATGCCACAAATATATCCACAGTACAAATAATAAAAACAACAGTAAGGCAGAGATGAAAACTTTTAGAGTACTAAAGAAATAAATAGGAAGAGGCAGGAAAGGAGTTATTGAAGTAATTGAATGGGGAGGGGGCCATGTCTGTAACAATTCTTAGATAAATATGTGGGGTTTTTTCAATATGTTGTCATGTTTTTTCATTACTGCATTGTCTGATGTTTACATCTTTGTTTTAAAATCCAGGAGGTGAGTTTTACAAATTATTTTGCTTGTAGAAGTTATTTATCCACGTCGCTCTCATATCTCCATCTTCTGATGGACATGCAGAAAATTGAGAGAGAATGGAAAATACTTAGAGCACAGTAAGAACAAGAGGCCCATGAAAGAGACTTTACTAGCAGGTAAAATATATTGACAGAAGGAGCACAGTGCTTAAAAGAGTTGCTTCCTGCCTTGGCCTCAAAAAAAGGACAAAAATCTGAATGCAAGGAGTGAGTAAAAACTTCCCAAGGGAAGGGGAAAGAAATTAAAATTTACTGAAACAAATAGTCAAGAAATAAGTTGCTTGAAATAGGTCACTTTTTCATATTCAGTGTGCCTGATACTGATAATACAAGAGGCAGCTGGACACAAGTGCTGAACCCCATCCTCTGACAGTGGCAAATTCCTTGCTACTCTTGCAGTGAAGGGATGAGTTTGAAAGCCTGCAAAATGCAGTGCTGCCCTCATTTCTGTGAGCAAGCATATGCCTGAATCTGGAAGAAGTGTTTATCTCCTGGCAAATAGAGCTGGTTTCATACATACTGGTGATTATTGATCCCCAGAGCGCATACTAGTGGTTAATGTTTTGTCTATAATACATGAACTGTCTCCTGAAGTCATGTTACAAAATATGGCAAGACATTTGTTTAAGTGAGACAGACGAGTCTGGTGGAAAAACCGCTGCACAGAGTGGGAGTGCAGCAGTGCGAGCATGCCACAGACCTATCCTTAGCTGAGGTGTGAAACTGCTGTCACAACTGTGACACCCTTGAAAACCAGAGCATCTGGTGAATGTCCTTGAGAGACACATTAGCCTATCGAAGGAGACATTTGTTGCAAGCTAAAGAACACTCATTTTTGTATTCATGTGTCCAGCAGCTGGGTGGAGAAAAAGAAATTAGCTGCTCCATAAACAGAAAAATTAACAAAGCCTAATCCAGATTTGACCTAGGTCCCCACATAACTCTGCAGTAACCCTGGACCTCTTTCATACCCACTCCACTCTCCCAAACTCTTTATTTCCCCACAGTATCACCAGCTTCCCTCTGGGTTGCGCTCCTCTCTGGCTGAGGTACAGGCAGCTTGCTGCCCATTCAGAGCAGAGGGTAGGGTGTGCTGACCAGCCATTGCCCTCCAGGATAAATGGTACTTATTATAAATATCTCTCCTCTACCTAATTACCAGTGTTCATTTCTTTTTAGAAACTTAATTATCTTCAGTACTGCAGCCCCTCGATTTGTTTGAAATTGGACAGCAGATTCACAAGTTACCAGGTATAAAAAGCTCCAGGTGTCGGGTCTCATTTTCTTGGGAAACCAGAGCTTCTTGGTCACAGATCAGTGGTTAGATTGCATCTTCTGCTGGGAACTTTATGGGCTGAGCCAGCCAGAGTTACAACTCTAAAATAAATCCGTGCAGCATGATGCTAAGTTTTATCAGCATGGCTGTCATCGGCCTGATATGCCACAGGAAAAAGCTACCTTAGAGGCAGTTTTAGCAAAGGAAGCTGAGCTTATAAAATGTAGAACTTGCATATTTCACTTGGTAAAGCTTTCCCTCTCCCTCTCCATTTTCCTCTCTCTCTCTTCCTTTCCCTTTTCTCTTCCCCTTCTTCTTTCTTTTCCTGTTTTTGCCTTCAACAAAAATTCCTCTTTGGCTTTTTCAGATGGATGCCTGGCTCAGAGTAAAGGACATGCAGTGCAAAGTCCCTAGCAGAAGCTGAAAATGGATGATGTCTACTGATGCTTTTCAATGATGTCATCTCCTCTTTTCCTGTTTGAGATGGGTAATAGGAAAATGTTCTAAAATAAGCCTGAGTGACCTCTTCATCCCTTGACTTTTCTTTCCATAAGCCTAAAAATCAACTGAAGAAATGACCACTCAACTGCCAGAGGAGTCCGTGGAGACCCAGAGCTCAGATGAGCTTGAGTGCAAGATCTGTTACAACCGCTATAACCTGCGACAGAGAAAACCAAAAGTGCTGGAGTGCTGTCACAGAGTATGTGCCAAATGCCTTTGCAAGATCATAGACTTTGGTGATTCCCCGCAAGGAGTCATAGTGTGCCCGTTTTGCAGGTTTGAAACGTGCCTGCCAGACGATGAGGTTAGTAGTCTTCCTGATGACAACAACATCCTTCTGAATTTAGCTTGTGGGGGAAAGGGAAAGAAGTGCCTACCAGACAACCCAACAGAACTGCTGCTGACCCCCAAAAGGCTGGCATCTCTGGTTAGTCCTTCTCATACCTCTTCTAATTGCTTGGTTATAACAATCATGGAAGTACAAAGAGAAAGTCCCCAAACTCCGAACTCAACTCCCGTGGTGGAATTTTACAGGCCTACAAGTTTTGACTCTGTTGCAACTGTGTCCCACAACTGGACAGTGTGGAACTGCACATCTTTGCTCTTCCAGACCTCGATTCGGGTGCTAGTGTGGTTGCTAGGGTTGCTGTACTTTAGCTCCTTGCCTTTAGGGATTTATTTACTGGTATCCAAGAAAGTCACCCTTGGGGTTGTCTTTGTAAGCCTTGTTCCTTCGAGCCTTGTTATTCTCATGATTTATGGCTTTTGCCAGTGTGTTTGCCATGAAGTTCTAGACTGCATGTCATCTTGATAACAAATACAGTAAAATCAGATATATTACCAGATGTGTAGCATAGTTGATTTATCCTGTCTTTGTATTCTCTAAATTCTTATTTATTCTTATTGTCCATCCCACTAAATGGAAGCAGTGGCCCTAGTTACATGGTCCCTTTTTTTTTCAACTGAATTAGACTCCCCTCACCCTGAGCTTTTTTTGAGCTAAGAATTGGAAATAAAAACTACATGTTGATTTTGAAACGATGAGTTTTAGAAAGGGATAAAGCAAAATTGCCAAACTTGGTTCTGCTGCTGCTGCCACTGTTCAAATGAGTAGCACTTTGCTTTGTATTGGCTTAATCAAGTCAGTTCAGGCTGTAGGATCTACCCAAGAAGAAATTAATGTAGCACACATCATCCAGGTCCAAGTTCTGCATCTCTTCACCCAAAGCATCTCATGCTCTGGAATATCTGTAACTTATCATCCATTATCATTTATAGCAAATTAAATCACTCTGTTAGAATAAAACGAATTATTATTTTTTTCTTTTTAATTTTTTTTTAGTTCTTGTTACAGCAAAAACACTTGTGGGAGGCCAATGGTTATAGTTTTTTTGCATTCTGTAGAATGAGGAATCTTTTTTTTTTTCTTAATGCAAAACACTTGTCTCCAGAACACTTTCCCAAAAGAGAAGCCCATTTTTCTTGTCATACAAGTTGCAGAGCTGCGAGTTGCAGCTCGCTGTGAAATATTCCTGCTAATGAGTACTTCTGGGGACCCAGCCACGTTTCCTGCTCTCCAGGTGCATTTATTTCAGTGTACACACCTTAGGCTTCCCTTTGAGGATTCAGAGCTCTGCAGACTTCTCTAGCTATGTTCTGTTATGCTTATCCTCCCTCCCAGCATTTCCACCACCAGCAGTGACATTTCTAAGCCACCAGTCCTCCTAACAGATGACCAACCTCATGCTCATGTGCTCTGTGGCAGCTGTGCTGGAGAATTTGGCTTACGTGACTTTAGCTCTCAAGACAGACTTTCTTCCCAACCATTAGGAAACAGATCATCAATCACTAATACAAATACAAGAAAAAAATCTGAAATGGTTAACTGGGGTTTTGGTTTTTTAGTTTTAGAGTTTTGTTTGGTTTTTGTTTGTTTGCTTGTTTGCTTGTTTGTGTTCTGGGTTCACAGAACGAGCATTGTAAGGAGATACTATGACTTTGGGAAGGTTTCTGTTGAAGGCATAGTCTTTCAAAATGTTTAATACTCTGAACTCCCCCTGTCACGACTGTGAGTTGATGGCAATGTAGATGTGCAAATTAGCATGTCTCGATTAGTGGAGCTCAGAGGAATTACTGATACTTTACCATTCCACAAATAGAACCAGGCCCTGTAAGGCTTTCTTGTATGTTGCATGGTTTAGGCTACTTTCTGAACTACTGGAAGAGCACAACAATAAGTAATATTTAATGTTTATGTGTATAACTAGGTCTAGCAACACCGCAGCTGCAAACCAGTTTTCTTGTGCACAGCAGGGTGGAGTTGAGCAATGCAAGCCTGGTTTTTGGGTCTGGCACAAGATTTAGTCATTTCAGGGCAGTGTAAAAAGGAGAGGGGTTTGTTGCATGAAGACTGAATGTATGGCCTAACAATATACTCTTAGAGCAAACAGACTTTGGTAAGAATGAAAAATGACAGCGGGAAAAGCAGAGCCTGTCAAGAGGATTTGAAGTAATGCTGGTTCAATTTTTGTAGATGGCATAGGTGGTAGCTGCAGTTTTATTCCTACTGCAAATGGAGAAAATGTGGAAATGTAAAGGTCCTGCTTTTCTTGGCACTCATTTTATAATAGTGCATATATATGTGTGTGTATGTACATTTTGACACATACGTAAGAAGAAAACTTACAGCGAAATTATAGTTTCTAGTGTATGGAGTTACGGAGCTATGTATTGAATGATTAAAGGAAATGTTTCAGACTTTTCTGTAATGACAATAATTATATCTAAAATATTTTCAGAATTCCTAGAAATTACTGTTCCTAAGTAATTGTTTTTAATGTTTGTGGTAAAGCACATGTAGTTAGAAGAGGAATCATCTCCAGTAAAGGTTTGACTCATCTATGAACTCATAAAATTTAAATATCCAACAACAATCATCTCAAAAAGAAAGAAAAATAGAAACTTATGTGGCTTTATAGAACTTCATAACTTTGGGAAAAGATGTATTTGTAGTGTTAGGGGTTTATATGTTTTAGGATTTGTTCAATTTGTCTGAATATAGTGTCTCTAATAAAGGGCTGACTAACAGAGGAAATAGGTTTTGCAAATGTGTGATATATATCTATTACCTCTGCACAACATGTTCTACAGTGCTACCTGTTGTCTTTTCCTTTTGATTTTCAGCTGATTATCTTAGCTCCAGCACCAGGTATTTCGTACTCTGTTTTAAAACAGAGCCTAATTGTAGCAAAATTACAGTGGTATCAGTTACACATCACAGCACAAATTAATACACCCGTTGTTACACTTCTCTACTTTTCAGACTGCCAGCCCATTAAATTTATGCTGTTATTTTAGGCTGTGCTGCAATACAAACCCACTCAAAGATGCAAGAGTGCAAAAACATATTGATTGTACAGCTATCCTGCCACTCAGCCAGAGCATGCTATTGCAGCTTTGGTGTCATAAAATACCTATATGGCTTACAATGTGGCCATTGAGAAGTGCTAGGAGGTGAATCTCAATTACTTGTGGAGAAGAATTTTTGCTGTGTGACTGAGACAAGAAGAACTTCAGATATTATTCTTCCCTTACTTTTATTCTCTACCATCCTTTAGACTTAGAACTGAAAACTCTTGCGTTCTCTGCAGTGGAATAACTTTGCTGAAATCAGTGTAAATGGGGCTAAAATCAAGACCTGCATACTTGTCTGCCTGCTTTTCCTTCCTTTTCTCAGACTGTTTTTCTCTCCTTGGAAAGTAATGTGCTCCTGGGGTTGTAAAATACTGCCTGCACACCAAGGCAATTCTCTTTTCAGTGGGATTTATTCCTGCTATGCCCAGACATGACTCAACCAAGTACAAAGTGTCAGAAATTCATTACTACAGGATTAATTTAGTCCAAATGAGATTTTTTTGTTTTGTTTTAAATTCCTGCTTATCCTATGGAAGCAGGCTGTATCCTTACCAGCTGCTCATTTATGGTATGATATCATGGTAGCCCCTGAGGGCTGGGGCAGTATGATGCAGAAGTGGCTGCTGGGCACATTGGAAGGATGTGCTGAGCTGGACCATCCTCTGAGCAGGACTTGGTGAGGGATGGAGCTCTGGAGGTGTGGCTTGAGCCCAGAGCCCAAAGGGCAATTAAGAGAAAGTGGGTTCACAGAGTCTGTGGGTTCTTACATAGGATGTGGGGCTGGGGGTGGCCTGGCTGAGAGGCTGTGCAAAGGACAGAGGGGTCTACACCTAGGGATAAAGGGACTGTGTTTTGGGGTAGAGCTGCTGCAAACAGTTAAATGTTTTTCGTACAGACCCTTCTAGGGTTTAAAATACATGTGGTGATTAAATTAATTTGTTACTTTTATTACAGTTGAGTGCATTTACTTTCCAAATGGCAAAGTATTGAACTTCATTCTAATTTAAAGAGATCTTCACATTTGGGCATACTGCCACTGTTAACTATTTCAAGCTACAGGACTGGCCAAAGTAAGGGCTGATGTCTTTGATTTAGCTGCACTGTGAGCTTTCATAGGTCCTACTATATCAATTATAGGCCCACAAAACTATGTATGCTAATATAAAACACTTCAAATAGGCAAACTCTTGTCCTGATAACATTATTGGCAAACTTCAGGGTTGCCAGCATTTTACGACATATCCAAGAGTAGACTTCCAAACAGTCTTGATTACCTTAAGATACAGATAAGCTGGTCAGGGCATGGTGCAGATAACGCCAAGGTCGTGGGTTCCATCCCTGTATGGACCATTCACTTAAAAGCTGGACTTGATGATCCTTGTGGGTCACTCCCAGCTCAGACAATTCTCTCATTCTGTGGAGTCCAGCAGCACACAGCCAAATAGACAAACACAGAACACAGCTTTCCACCTAAGTGACTACACTTCAACCTGAGGAAGAGGAACTGAGGGGGTTCACAGGAAGGTGGATGATGTTTTTGAGGGAGTTCCTTGTTATTGAGGTACAGGACCATTGGTTTTTTTAGTTTTAACCAGATCTAGGGATAGATTCAACTCACTATTCCCCTTAGTTTTCTGCTCTGTCTCCTGAGACAAGTCTACCTGGAACTGTGGATTAACAGTACTTTGAAATGAAGTGATCTTTTCTATTACACTCAGTTTGCAGCCCAGTCCACCACAGCAAGACTAAAGCTGAAAATATGGCAAATTGCAGCCAGGATGTGAGAGTGAACAGGGTGCAGAGGGGAAATGGCAGCATGTTGTTATAATAGTTTTGATGTCAAAGCAAGGAAAACATGGGGCTACATTCTGCCATGTCTTGGGTGGTTCAAAACTACCGAGAGGCTGTCCCAAGCCTGAGGGCCACCATGGCTCAACACCCACCCCTGCATTACCTCTGGGACTCTTTGCTTCAGCTGTGCATCTTGATTTCTTGTACAGGAGTTCTACATCATGATTTCATATTCATGCATGGATGATGGGTGGAGTGAAAGGTCCACAGTGTTAAACAGGTCTTAAACACGCTCATTTTGACTATCCTAAGGTTTCCTAGGGTTGGGTTTTTTCGATTTCTTCATATTTCTACAAAGCAAGACAGTGCACTTAAGTAGAGCAGTGCCTTCAAGGATTTCTTAGGGAAAAAAGAAAAAGGCAGGGAAGAAGAAGAACCGAGAATTTTGAAATAATTTAAAGATATTCAAAATGATAGAAAGAGACTGTTCTCCGAGTCTATTTTTACTTTCATACTACCAGGCTAGATGTTATCCTTTGAGTGATATCAGTAAATATTTAGTGCTGTAGATTCCCAAGGGAGCTGATAAGTCTACCAGACCTTAGGCACAAACCCCATACTCCACTGCTTTTCTTTAAAGCATCATTCTTCCTTTTGCACCAGCCACCTCTGTCAAAAGTTGAACCGTCACAGATCACAAAGAGTTCTGGCACAAAGAATAAATCTCCAGTCTGGGGACAGTAAATCATCTTTTTAGAGATGTATGTGACAGTAGCAAAGCTTTCAGTGCTAGACCCTAAACAAAGGTCTAAAGCATAAATTTAATTTTAAATCAAGTTTCCTTGTGCTGGGCAACACTACAGCTAGAAAATATTTTTATTGTTTTTCTGCCTTTTGCTTGCATTATACAAATGCGGTTTGCATTTTAAAAAATGTATTAAATCATAGAAATCAGAGATGGGTAGAAAGAAGCCTAATAAGTAATTTTATCCATTTCCTCTGCCCCTGTAGAGATGAATGCTTTGTCTAGTCTGGTTTTAAATATCTGAAGTGATGAGGCCTCCACCTCTTCCCAGAAGGGACTTTTCAGCCATTTAATAGGCTTCTTTGTTAGGAAATACTTGCTCTTACTGATCCCATTTTTTTTCTTCTGCATAATGTAATCCCTTTCTTCTGTGCCCACTATTTTAACTTCTTTGAAATCTGGGAAATGTATCCTATTTATCCATTTCATACTGTAACTGAATAATTCATAATCCTTGTTGTTCAAGTAACAAAAGAGATGAGCAAAGAGTAGCTCAGCAGCTGATGCTTCACTAAGATGGTGTACCATGTACCAGTAGATATATTTCCTGGCCAGTCCTGGCTGACACTGCTTTCTACATTAGGGAGTGAAAAATGTCAAGTGAAACTGAAGAAATGCATCTTCCCAAGTGCATGCATGGCAATATTATTGAAATTTCAAGAGGTGCTGAGGCAAACAGCCTACTTCTTTGGATAGAGCTTTTTTCCTAAAAGTAGATGATTTTATTAAAAATACACTTTCAAAAGCATTTAAATTTCCTTTTCATAAGCAAACCTCTATATGAGGACGACACTATGTCAAAACTCTTTAACTTGTTGAGAGACAAGGCTGGATTGATTGCCACTCACTGCTAAGCAGTTTTTGCTGACAGCTTAGCTCAGAAGAAGAAATTAATCCAGCGTTAGAGAGTTTGAAAAGATGCCTTTGCAACTGTGTCACTGGAATCAGATCTGTGCATGAAAAAATGACTCATGTCTTGACAACAGTAACTGCATTTATGATTTAATTACAACATATTAGATAATCCTCTGCCTCACTCAAAGGGCAAGAAGGAGCATTGTGACTAAAGTAATCCTAGGTGGACAGATAGATTTTATGTGATTTTGCATTCAAAAGATGCTTATTTCAAAAAAGCTATGGTTTATGCTGACCCTGGGCCAGGTGGGAGATCTGCTGGGTCTCTCTAACCTGAGAGCAGTCGTGGGTGCAGATAGAAAAGGTATATGAACTGCCCACATGGATGGTGAGCTCTTCATATACCTCCTAATTTATGGCAATATGCAGTTTGGATATCTCTCGAGATGGAGGCTCTGTCTATATTTGTGGATTTGATCCTTGCCTATGGATTTCTGTGGATTCCTTTAAGTGTTGTGTTTAACCCATTTATAGTCTTGGCATCTATAAATTCCCACAGCATAGAGTCCCACAGTTTAATTGTATTCTTTGTGGAAAAGATCTGCTTTGTCTTAAAAACTCCTGAGATACTTCTTACATCGGCACATTGTTTCTTCTCCACCCCTCAGAACTTCATCTATCCTTAGAAATGTTAACGTCATGATTTCATACTTCCTCATACTTATCCTCGACTGCCTTTTGTCCAAGCTGAACATCCTAGTCTATTTGATCTCTCCTTAGGCAGCTCTCCCTGCTCAACGCCAGCCACTGCACCTACATGATCCTTTTCTACTGCTCCTTCTTTTTTACTTTGAGGTGGGATGAAGCACTTCAGAAATAGAGTCTAATTAGTGCCATTTGTTAATAAGCCATGTGGCCACTTAAGACACCCGTACTCCTACAGCCATGGGAATCACTTTGTCATTGATATTGCTCCTGACAGCATATCTGAGGAGTTACACTTGATTATTGTTAGTTAATATATCATGCATTACATGGATGTGCATTGATAAATTTGCTAACATGTCCTGTGCGCTCTAATATCCCTGTTTAAATTGCCCAGTTCACATGGGTGCAGGAGACAGTAGATTCCAGAGAATTTAATTTAATCTTGGCATAGACTGCACGGATTTTGGCTCTATTAAGCACATGGCCTGACACTGCTGGTCTGAGCAGCTACTCATCATGTCTCTGCCATAGTGGTGCACCTACCTCAGCCACTCGCTGCAGCCATCCCAAACTACAGCCTAGAGCTTTTTATTCCAAAAATACATTTCTTTTTTAAAACGCCTTTTACTGAACCTATTATTTCCTCAAGATCTGTGGCCCTTTTCATGTCCTCCTTTGTTCATTCCAAGAATAGGACGTGCTCTCAGATAAAATTAGTAGTAATAATAATAATATTAATAATGATGCTGTTTAGACAGTAAGCCTATTACATTGGGTCCTTCCTATTGCCAAGTAGGGCAAAAGTTAGGGGTCTCTGCCTTCAGTTGTCCTGCCAAAGATATAAGCAGGGAGCTCAGCATCTTGCTGTCCTGGGCCTAACAGAAAGCTCCTTGCAGCCCCTGGAGGTCTTCATGCTGATGCTCTTTACATCAGTGTCCCATCTTTAGTTAGAAAAACTGAGTGACTCCAAGGAAACATTATTATTGCATTAAAACTAGATAGGGCTTATTTTCTCTCAGCAAAGAATGAAATTCTGAGGCTGAAACTTTTTGTGGCGCTTCCAGGTTCAGCTACAAATCTATAATGACTTTTTTTTGTTTGTTTTAGTAATAAACACAACAATTAAACAAGCTCAGTGAGGCTGCATGAATCATGCAGGTAGTTAGTGAAATTTCACAGGTAGGTGTTGAAAACATGGAGGGGAGAAAGGGGTTTTTAAAAACAAATGAGAAAATGGAGAAAAAATCCACACTATAGGGGTTAATCACACAGTAGGTTTTGGGTGGAGAGAGCAAACAGCTGTAGATATTCTACAAGAGATTGTAGAAATAATGCACAAAGACAGGTAGAATGTGAAAAATATGTGTGTACACTCCAGTGAATTATGGACAAATTGAAATTCTCATTCCAACAAACTGAAAAAACCACAGAATTTTTAATCATCTATTGCTTTACTTTTTACTTTGTCACCAAAAATCCACGGGTTTTAAATTCCAGATTAGTTTGACACTTTCCAAATGTAACATGAGTTTTATGAGAGGAGTTTGGCTGCTGTAACTTTGCCTTCTATAACTATCTTTTTTGTACTTATGAGGAAAAGTCATAGTGTGGGAACTTCTTTTCGTTTGTGTTAATTTCATGAGTGGAATGATGAAATATAACATAATCTTGCAGACAAGAAAGCAATGACATGGTAGCAAATGGCAAAAATATAACCATTCATATCTGAAATAATGAAGTACTAATGTAAAAGCAATTGTTTCACTCAATAAAAATTTAATTTTTCAGTAAAGATTTGTCATGATAAGCATATTTCTTAATGCCTGGGTTTGAAGGTCTTTCAGATTTCATTTCTGTTACTCATTGGAACAATTTAAAAAATAATCTGATGGTATGTGATAGTATTTTCACAGTGTTTTAACCAAATAAGACAAAATATTTCTGTTTACTGCACAAGTATGTAAAGTATTTTGTGCAAAGAAATATTTAAAAAAAAAACTAAATGAAAGCTAGACAAATTTCTAGATGATCACTCAACCATGCATTTTTAAAATAAAATGACAGCATGTATAAGGTAGCATTCCAGGTAGCAGCCAGAAAGTACTTTGCAGCATGTATTTTGCATTGGAGTCCTACATTTTCTGGCCTTGCCAACTGCCTGTTATTAAAAACACATGTCTGAATCCTGGTTTAGAGAAGGATGTTTTTGCCTGGAAACCTTTAGTCCAGGCATCTCTAAAGCCTGAGTCCACCAGTGTTTGCTGCTTTTGAAGGCTGTGAGCTGCAGGCTGTCGCTCTTGTTAGAGAGGTGTTGGTGGTGCCAGGGGACGTGGATGTGATTTGCACACACGTGCACAGGGAAATGCAGCTGCTCAGCAAACAAACACTCCCCCAGCATGAATTATTCCTTCTTTCGGCAGGACTACAAGTAGTAGGTGTGTTGTGTAACTCTGCTAGTTCCAGGTGCAGCTGGACCATAAAGGAGCACAACTCACAGGGGTGCAGTCTGTGATCTTGTAGAAGTGGGTAGATTAGGAAGATTTATTCACATTAGCCAGTATGTGGCCACTGGTGTAATTTGCATTTTGAATGGATGAGACTTTGGTTTAGTGAAAGCTAGATATAAAACTCAGGCAGCGCGTCTTTATTTTTTAAATTGTAAAACCTTGCCTGCCACACTTTGCTTCCTTTTTCTCTGTAAAGCAGAGGGATGGCCCAGAGCTGATAAGCTTTCTGATATCCACATCTCATGAGCCTCTAAGTTTGCAGATATTTGAAGCCTGGATTGTGGGCTAAGACCACTCTTATCTGAGAGTAAACCATCCTTCAAAAAAGCTCGCGGTGTACTAACTATCTCTCTTTCTAGTGTAGAAATAAAAGCTCAAATTAAAATGTAGGCATTTGTTTTTTTCCATGGTAAATTAAAACATGAAATTTCTTTTCAGCTTCATTTTTACCACCTCAGAATTTCATACATTTCCCCTGTTTTTTTCTGACAAAACCTGATGCATAGGTTTAGGAAATCAAGTGCAGTATATAAACAAATGGGAGAGAATGTGATCTTCACTTGGAAGTTCTTTTGTTTCTTTATCGAACAGTACTCATAAAAGCACCATAAAAATAAATTAGGAAAATAGTCAGCATTGTTAGATATCCAGGCAGCTGAACTTTTAGCACTTAGCCAGCATTGCTAGAGCTTCCAAAGAGGTAAATAAATGAAGCTTAGACAAATACTCTTATACATTAAAGCTAAAAGCCAGCTCTCCCCCTCCTCAAACACAGAAAATATCAGGAGCTGCTTATGCATCACAAAGGGATGAAAACCTGCTCCTCTTGCCATTGATACTTTGTTTGAAAGGCAAATTATTTGATGGTTCGTTTTGCTGGAGGCATTGGTGCTTTGACCTGGGACTAAGCCTCTGGCAGGAGCAGGGAGTGCACCTCAACATCACCTAGTTGGATGTCCCTACAGCAAGAAGGGATGGGGAGGACTGGGAAGACAGTGACTCCCAGACCTTGAATGATGACGACATTTAGAGATGCTTCTTGAAGGTTGTTACCTGCCAGCTGCACCTGCTTGTCTGAAACATGAATCCTGGCTGTCTCCTTGACCAAGGAGATACAGCTGAACCATGTGGAACCTCTGGAAAATCCTACAGAGCACACTGAGTAGGCTTCAAAGGGAGAATAGAGAGGAAGAGCTTTGTGGATATCAGAGAGTGTGCTTTTTACACAGCAGCAAGGGAAGCAGCCCTGCGTTCCCATAAAAAGCAGAGAAATGGTGCATTTCATTCCCAGTATTGTTTCTGATTACATGGTACAGGTGGCTCATGTTGCATGAAGCATTCTGCCCTGCTGCAGTGCTCTGCACTGGTGGTGCAGCACTGAGTCACATTGCCTGTGCAGCTTTATCCTCTTCCTCACTGCACAGCCATTAAAGCTGTAGGGCAGTTGCACCTGGGCACTGGAAAAGCCAGCACCTCCTCCCATCCTCTCCCCATGCCTGCACTCACCTGGCACCGAGCACACACAGCTCTCCTGTTCCTGATGCCAGCACCACAACTCTCCTTGTCTGTCTTCTCCCAGCGCCCTCTAGCTGCCTCAATAGTTGTATATAGGATCGGAGCAAATTTGTCTGAAATGAAAATGATTACTCTTAGAGGGAAAAAAATCATTGCCGTTTCGACACATATGGAGGTTTCAGGTTTCTGGGAATCGTAAAGTGAGAAGAGTATGTGTCCCATGTCATCTCTGCAGGTGGCTGTCCCAGCAGCCTGTGCCACACATCCTGCTCTTCCTTGTGAGTGTACTCCCAGCCTACAAGAAAAACTTCCTCAAACCCCCTTGCATGCTGGTCAGTGGTGGTTTCCAAACAGCATAGGATAAACAGGGCAATGTGGATGCTGTTGTTCCATTGCTTTGCTGCTTGGAAAGCGTAGGGCAGCATCCGTGGGGAAGCAAAGGGAAGCAGAGCAGGAGTGGGGACTCCCGGAGGGGACAGTGATGGGTAATGAGTAGTGAAGGCTGTGTGGCAGGGAGGTGAAACTGGGAGGTGGAGGCTAATGAAAATTCAAGCCCCATCCTGAACTGAAAAGTCTTCTGGAAGGACTCTTTATGCATCAGTCTTCCGTAAGGAAAATTTGTCGGTGAGCAAATGGCTCATAAAATTAATACCAGTGACAGGTAAAATAGGGCAGGAAAAAGTGAGACTGTCACTGGTTAGCTTGGAGGCTTTCCAGTCAGGCATGTCAGATGAGTTTTTCCTATACTAAAGATCCTGCTAAAGCTGTCTCAGACCTACCAGTAATCCTCCTCAAAAATTCAGGAAGGATGGAAGAAATACCAGGAAGAAGGGAAAAAACAGGTATTTATGCTTATGTTTTTCATAGCGGAGTGAGTAGGAGCAGGGAATTAGTGATTGGTCAGCTCTCTGCAGCTCTCTGTGGTTCCCCTGATCAAGCCACTCGTATGCTTGAAGGTAGCTGCAAGGCTACCCAGTGCCCCCACCATGACTGTGTCTCTGAGTGATTGAAAAATTCCACATTTGTTATGGTAAAGGAAAAACCCAAGGTGAAGGTAAAAGCATAAATGGAAAAATCTACTAAAAAAAAATACACTGTAGGAGTTGCATGCCTCTGAATCACCTAAGATTCATTTAGTAACCAATTGTTTCAGTAAAACAGTGGTAGAAGAAAATTCCTATTGACATGGGTTTTCTTCAACAGCTGCCAAGCACAAATCAAGGAATGTTTACTTTGGTGCCTTTGTCTGACAGAGAAGGATTGTTTCTGGCAAGCACTTTATATTGTATTAAGATATCAGTCAAAACAAACAAGAATGTGAAAATTGCATTTCAAAAGTAATCTAAAGCCACCATGCAGAGTCTCAAATATAAAGGACACAGTGAGGGTAGATGTGTTGGTATATTCATAAGAATGGCAACATATTTGCCTCTTAGGTTCCTGATGTGAGTGAAACTCTTCTTGATCCATGGATCTATTCTTTTTTTGCCCAGAGAATGCTGCTCAGACTTTACAATGGCAATGAGTGTTTCTCCCTGCACTTGGACATCCCAACAAACAATGTGTTTGCACAAAAAATGTTGACAGGTACTTTAGCTGCAGGCAAGTCACAAGTAACTCCTGTATTTCCACCATCAAGTACTAGAGGGGTTAGAGAAAAGGAAAACCAGCAGATCAAAACAGCATCATTAAAATACTTTAAATCCTTTTGAGTTAACAATTTATCTACTGCATGTAGCCAACAGTTAGTTAAAAATATTTCAGGTATGTCATTTCCTCTTTCAGCTTTACATAGTTTGCTTAGCACATGATGGTTGAAAGAGATTTTCATGAGTATTTTTTCCCAGTTGCTTTGCTGTATGATTTCACCTTTGAATTCTTCAAGCGGACAAAAGCTTTGGTAGCTCAGTGTTCCAGAAGCTCCTGCTGTTAGTCCCACTACAGCATCTTAATTGCGAACCAGAGATGATAGCTTATGTTCAAAGAGCACAGACAGAGGTAAGACCTGTGATCTATCTGAGCTCAGTTACAGTGTGAAGTCTTTCTGGGAATGCTGCAGACTAACACAGAGAGAACAAAAATTAAAAATGGTGTATCAAGAGTGCTCCCCAAACCAAGGGAGGGGCGTGCAGCTTCCTCGGGTGTGAACGGCTGTCCTCAGGGACAGCACCACACCAAAATGTGCCTGTATGTGAAGTACCTGATGTTACTGAAGTCACTGATGGGGTTTTTTCCTTCCTGTTATGTGGGTGGAGGAATGAATGTATCAGATGCCCGCTACATCTAATGGGTGAAAATGAAATACCACCAGCATGCCTTAAAAACATAAACATATAAGATTATCATAATGTTAAATGTGACTCAGTCAAAGAAATGCACCTTGCAGCTGCAGCAGCAAGGGGTGAAGGATGAACATGCAGATGGGAAAGTGCATTCCCAGAGCAGCTTGTTAGATCCCAGAAGATGGTGCAAGGGAGGCTCTGCCTGTCACACAGGTGAGTCCTGCTCCTACCTGAAACTTCCATGGTGCTGGAAAAGGAACCTCAACAAACTTGTCCTGGGTAAACTTCCTGTTACCACAAACCATGGGGTGCATGAACAGCAAACCTAGAAATCCAACACTCAAGAGTGTTGTCTTAGAGAAGGCAGCAGAGAGGTATTTTAGATTTGCTGAGGGGACCTGCTGTTCTAGCATGATGACATAAGGAGGTTTCCCAAGCCTGGAAATCTCTGATGTCTGCCTCCCCGCCTGCATCAGGCAGCTTCAACTCAATGGACACAGGTATGATTGGCTAAAGCCATGTTATTGCCCACCAGAACGGGGCAATCTCTGAGCCAGAAGGGGTGGAAAACAGCAAGCACAAAAGCTGCAGCATGATGCAGCAACACACACGTACAAATGCTGCAATGCAAAATGATGCAATTTAGGATCAGAGACTTGTACTGTACAAGCTGAGGCAGTGAATCAGTGAGGGCAGCACTGTAACAGCATGATCCTCTCTGAAAGATTCCCACTGCAGTCTCATGGGATCCATCTGACACAGGTATTCCTCTTTCCTGACCCAATCCCACAAAAGAACTGGACCTTACTGATAATGGTGATCCTTGAACCTATGCTGTCCAACCAGCTCACCCTGAAACTGCAAAGAGAAATGGAAAAGAGGTAGAAACAGATCTGGGTCTTCATTGAGACAGAGCTGAGTGAGTGTGAAGACTTGTGAGTCTTCACAAGTGAGTCTTCCTACAGCAAGGATGGTCCCTGTTGAGCACTGGGGGGTTTTATCTTTCTAAGTTACTTTGCTAAATAGGTCCACATACCCTGCCACTTCTCTCAGGCAAATGGTACCATGCATTGGTCAGCACTATTGAAGGTCCACAGTAGAATCTAGAAAGGTATCAGGGTCAGCATTTCCCTATGGAATATTTCTTTGAATTTAGGGTTTGCCCAGTCTACTATATTAGGTAATCCTGCCATTGGCCTCCAGCCATCTTTACTTTTACTTTACTTTACTCCAGCTCCTCTTTTGCTTCTAATTTGTTGTTCAGCTTATATAATCAGTAATTCCCTGTTATGACTGGTATCCCTTGCCATCTTTCTAAAATACAATTAAAAGGTCCATAAAAGGCAGGCAATTCACAATTACATAGAACCAGGTCAGCCCTGAATCTCCACAGCAGTCTCTCCATAGGGCCTGACTACCCGTGAATAAAACTGTCCTCCCTTTATTGTATCTGTTTTGGAGAGAAGTGTGGTTTACATCGCAAAATTCCTTTTAGTGAGGTGACTGAGTTCTTATTTGCCTTACTTGGAAGGGGTTTAAAATGAGGATTGTATCCTTGTGGTTGCAAGTCAGGAAAATACTCATGTGTGTGCTGCTGTAAGAAATATGGTCTTAGCACATGCTACTGTCAAGCATATGCTTAGGAAATTTATTTTAAGACAGAGGTGAATTTAAATAGCATGTTTAAACCTGTCTTGAACAGGGACACAGCACACAGCATTAACCTGGCTAGATTTCTCTACTGGCATTCAGTTTACCTAAGCCATTTCAACCACTAGCAAAAGGGAAAAAGATACATGGTTTCAAAACTTTGCTAGCAATGGTGTTTGTGCACAGTGGAAATGTGTCATCAGTTGCCTTTTGACAGTGTTTGTAACACTGAACTGTTAATTACAGTCTCGTGTAATCTTGAATTAGTAATTACAGTTTAGTGTAATCTAACTCTTTAAAATTATTTTTATTTGTATTTTTATTTTACTAAATTTTCTGGTGTTGCATAAGCTTTTCATTAGTACTGGTCGCTGTTGACATCAAAATTAGTAAGTAAATTTAGCGCAATACACTAATGTGCGAAGAGAATCCTTCTTAATGAGCCTTTGGGGGATTTTTAGATCATCCCTTTTGTCCCTCCTTAAGACTACAGCAGCAATACAAAGCATCTTTACCTTCCACAGGTGCTGACTGCTTTTATGCATTCTTGAAGCCTTCTGCTGTGTTTCCACAGCAGCAATCTTCACAGTTCATGCAAAAAAATTATTAAGTAAACTGTCATAATATTATGATAAGATAATTCTATCTACCTGGCCACAGTTCATTTGCATTTCACAAATCATCAACAAATTTTATATGGAACATGTGAAAACAAAATGCTTTTGACAAGAGATGGAGATGATCTTGGAGTTCTTTATTAGCGTGAATGATGGTAACAGAAGAGGTGTAAATCACTGATATACTCCAGCTCATTATGGAGATCTTTAAAGATAGTAATAGACAAATTTGCAGCACTTAGCATTATCTAAATAGCTCAAATAGAAATCAACCCATAGATTTCTGTGACGTTCTGTCTTAAGAGCTTAGAATGAAAATGATAGAGAATGAGGCACTGAACAAAAGGTGGTTACCTAACCTCTCCAAGTCCTGAAAGCCTGCCGATTGCAGGTTATTACAGTGCCTAAATGATAGGAATATTTTCGATAAAAACTTTCTTCTACCTCACTGAAAAGTCACAGATCGAAAAGCAATGCTGGAGCACAGGGGATCAAAGCCAGTTGAGGCTGGCTGCTTTGCTTATTTTTATGTCTTTGTATTTTCAAAATTGTTCTAATTGTTTCTTGAAATGTTCCTACCTTTAGTTCTATACTTCTGAATTCAGTTTATTTTCAGAATTTGGTCTGTTTCATTTACCAGCAAACTTCCAGATAAAAACAATGCACAGTGCAATGGTGGCTCTTTGTATCTAGATCATATAATCTATATAATTCTTAGAGAATGGAGAAGAATGTATGTTTCTAACAAAGATGAGAGAATTAGAAACAGGAAAAACACACCAAGGTAAAAGGGAGTAAGTTTGATCTGGGTGTTACTCTGTGTTTGCAGCTCCCTCAGGAATGAAGAGTAGGAGATTCATGTTACCAAACAGCAGATTCTGGTCCCATTTTAATGCAACATTTATAGCGACTATCACAAATGTCTGCAAAGACTGGTCTTGTGTATGGGTTCAGTGATAAAATACAGGATTCAAAGGTACCGGATCCACTGAAATAAATCACAGCTTGTCTGAACTACATTTCACATATCGCTTGAAATACTGACTGCAAGATTCCAGTCACTGGCAAGTTTCAGTGCTCTGTGGCATCTTTGGAGTTCCAGTAGTGTAACTGAGGTAAGGCTGTGGTTTCTTTTCAGCACTAGGCAGAAAGCCATTCCTGTCCCTAACTTCACACTATTCCATCAGCTTCTATTTCTTTGTGTCACCAATATTCCTGACCCACTGACCACCTTTCCTGAAGCTGGACTGATCCTGCTGCTAGCAGAACACACACATGGGCCTTCAGAGCCCTCAATTATTCAGTTGTCAATTATTATTTCAGCCTGATGAAAAAAATTGTATTGATTCACCCTCCAAGAAGTCCGTTCATCAAGGTGGTTTGAACCACACCCAGTCTTCCAAGACAGATTATTTTGGCAGCAACTTCATCTTGTATTTCAGATTCCCAGCTCTACCTTTATTTTTTGTTTGAATTACTGTCTTTTAAAAATCTTATTGAAAAGAATTTTATCACAGAGAACCCAAATCCAACAGAAACTTCTGCAGAAACAGAGATGGGACTTGCAGGAGCACCTACACTGCAGGGAGAGGCAGTGTGTGATGGAAAGAGCTGGAACAGAAGCCGAGGTTGTTATCTTGCATTCCTGTGTAAGAAGATAGAATCAAGCTCACATAAACACCTGATGGGAAAACAACAACAAACAGAAAGAAGACGCTAATGCTAGGCATGGATTTTGAACCATGGTTATCTGCAGAGCTAACAAAAGTCTCATTTCTTAAATGGAAAAGAGGAAATACTTCATATAAATACTACTGAAAAATCTGTGCAATTAGCTTCTCAGCACAGATGTTTCTCGATTGAATTCAAATTAGGGAGTTACAACTCCTAAGCTTGCTAAGATTCATTGAATTTGAAGCATAAGATTCAAATGTAGATGATCAAACAACAGCATGATTTATCTGTAAGATGTATCAAAAGAACTAAGCCTGGGGTTTGAATGCACGCATGGCTTTAAGCCACTTCATGCAACGTGGTATTTCTACTCTCTCTGATCACTTCTTCATCTTTCTTTTTCATTTTTTTAAAGATTTCTTTTTGTGTCATGAGCAAAGTACACTGCTCATCCATAACGGGATTGCTCAAATCCCAAGTTCTTTATTTCTGATTTCATTGTGTGAATGTTTTATTCAACTTCTTCCCGTTCTGGACAAAGAAGAGCCATGTGCAGACTCCTGTTGTCTACTCCAGCTGGCCCTGGATCAGCCATGATCCAAGCCTAAAACTCTCCCCTCCTGCTCAGCTCTCAACTAGCCGGTCTCAGAAATGGCCAAGCATCTTCCACAAGGATATGAGCCACTTTGATTCCTACCAACCTGACAACACAGCTTCTTCTGCCAAGATTTTGCCTTGACACAATTCCGTGTACAAAGGGACATTTAGGAGTGTATTAGTGTTGCAAAGTGTTCTTCCTGAGACATCTGTGGAAAGTACTTTTTAAACATTTAAGGCCGTATTTCTGAATTGTAGAAAAGAAGTGTGTTTTCCCCTAAGTATTTGATTTGTGTAAAATAAGCTGCTTCTTTTCTTTAGTGTCTTAATGGACAAATGCCTTTCCTCATGATAATTATTTATTATAAAGAGAACTTCCCAGGGCCTTAGAGAAGATGAGAAAACAAACTTGGACCAGATATTAGTAATTTAATACATTATTGGAAGGTACTCGGATATTGTGGAGATGGCTGTCATATAAAAAGCTGTGCAGAATAGAAACTAGCAAATGAGAAACTATCAAGCGGAAATGAATATAGAATTAAATTGTCCAACTGTGCAGCTCTGGTATTCTATTTTCTTATATATAATCTGATAGGCTTCGCTCTGTTCTCCAGAATACTTCATTGGGCCAAATTCATTTGTGTGTAACTCCACTGACTTTAATACACTCAGAGAAGAGTTTAGTTTGGTCTGTTGGATGTTGAATGTTTTATGCATGCAGCATCATTCCTAGGAGAAGATTACCTGAGGATAAAAATGTTACCTACATTTCAAGACATGGTCCATCATCCACTTGAAACCCAAGAGAGCAAAACAAAAATGTCAACAAATTAGGAATTGGCAGTTGTCCAGGAAAATAAGTTTGAATGCTTTTTCAATTTTTTTTCCATAGTTCCTTGAGAAACATTTCTATGATGTTGAAGAGAAAGCTGTTTTGTGAGAGGGTTTTGTTTATCCTATATTTAATTCATTTATATCTTCATGATTTAAAACCTTAAGTCAGCTACAGAGACTAATCAGGCAATGCTATAACAAGGATTACTGAACTGTAATTATTATTTATTCAAATCAGTGGAAAAATTACCAGGGCTTATGTTAAAGACAATAGAATCTAATGGAGGAAGAAGCAAAGGAGGCCAGTAGTGATTTTAACTGCATATTGTCAACCACCCAGCAGTGCAAAAGGACCATCTAATTGACACCCTTGAAATAGGGGCCTGCTGACATTGGCTCGTGAGTTATTAATTTCTACCATAATTTTTAAACATGACCTCTTTTTAAAGAAAAATCATTGGGAAAAATTTATTAATAGGGTATGAACACTAGTATTACTAGCTGGTTGATGAAATAAAGTGCCAGGAAAAAGCTGCAGAGATACATTTGCCTGGTATTTTCACTGTATTTTAAATGTGTGGTTTTTGCTCATTCTCTGAAAGACTCCAGACTGCTTAATTGCTGCAAGTGCCCACGGCTTTCCATCTGCAGTTTTAACCCACCAGTTACTTCGCAGCTGCACTTCTAGCATTCAAAAAGCCAATTCCAGCTGCATTTTAATTTCACTGAAAAGTTCCAACACTGCCCAAACAGAACAGTGCCCAGCTGAACTGCCCAAGGAAGGATGCCCTTCCCCTCATCCCCTTCCCTCCAAACACGCTCCAGCTAACAAACTCGTCAGGGCTGGTGCAATCTACAGGCCATTTTGGTATAGTAACATGGTTTAATCTAAGCAAAGATCCTGACCCAGAGATAAGATGGCCGATGCAGAACATCAGTATTAGCAGCCCAGATACGTTCTCCTCTGATCTAGCATGAAATGCTTCGATTCAGTTGAACAAAAATATCCTCATTCTGGTCAATCCAAAAATCTTTCCATTTTACCCAATCAGGTAAAATTTGAGATTTTGCGTAAACTGTCTTGCCTTTAGTTGTACTTTCTGGAAATGGAGCCCAATGCCACTTATGAGTCTAGGTGCTAGTAATGAAAAGAGGCAGCCATTTAAAGCTGCAATTCCCTTTTTAGTTCTTCCCTACTCTCAAATTTCCCAGATCCCAGATTAATTTCTCCACCTCTCTGTCAATGTTACTCCCTCAAAGTCATAGGACACGAAGAAAGCAGGAGAGGCGTGTGTGTAATATCAACAGTGCATGCTTCTTGCCAAGTGAAAATCAATATGTAAAATCACCTTAAAGAGATTATTTTTCCATTTGGTAAAGAAGAGATGTGCTTGCTTTCTTCCCGTGCAGCCTCAGGTTATGTGCATTTCTCTAACTTCAAGTGCGTACACAAGGCAGGGCACGTGGCAGGGCACAATCACAGCCTGGAAAGCTATCACAAAAGACCTGAGATGCAGACATGGCCAGGGCATGACTGCATGAAGAAAAGTTCAGCATGCAGGACCCTGAAGTCTCTTGCATTCCTGCAAATTTGAGGACTGTCACTTGCGCCAAGGATCCAAGAGCTGAAATCCTTTTCTCTCAATGAAAGCATAGCTGTCACTTTCAGGCTAGTGAAACCTTGGGGCTCCAGCAATGTATCACCACAACTATGAGATTTGGCAGGTGAGTCCATTTGCCTTCACCTACGCAAATAGGTGTCATCACTGCCATTTATTGGAACTATGCAGTGTCTTCAATACCAGCCTAACAATTCATAATGATTTCCTTGCTCCTAGTAGTGTGTCATCTTCAGTTCAAACCTGAAGATACAGGTGATAAAAGTTAATATCCAGATGGATTATATGTATTGAAAACACAATTCTGTATTGTTAGTTTCATATAATGTGTCTGATTTTTTGTGTCTGAGCTCCAAAATGCTGCAACAAAGATGTAGTTTTGCTACATAATCTTCTTACTTGTTTTTTAAAATCTTTCATTCAGATTTATGCAGATGTTCAGACTGCAGCTATGCAAAATTTCAGATGGTTGTAGACATAGAAAACAAGACCACAAGTGTGTACATAAGCAAAATCCCTCAGCAATGCTGACTTCAAAACCTGAGCTGACTGTCCCCACTTCATCTCTGCATAGCTGGCTGATTAGCATTTGTTTTTTAACTTACCTCTTCAAAGTAAAGCAAGCGTACAGCTTGGTTCTCCTGAAGCATTTATGAGTTTGTACTCAGCATCTGATATGGAACTTCAGATGTCATCACACCTATCCCATCTGTCCTTGAGCCAGCATTAACAGAAACTGCTGATACACACTTGCACACTGAGAAAAATGTTCCTGGGTCTTACTGACAGATATTGCTCTGTTTCGACCACTGCTGTTGTAAAAGCCCCTTAGAACAAAGACATCCTTTTTATTTTTGTGTGGCACTTAGCATCGTAATGTCCCAGTCTGTGACTAGGGCCCTGAGATACAACGGGAATAGAAATAATGTTGTAATACAGGCACTTGGAAAATTCTGCTCAGCTGGCTTTCTCTTGCTAGAATTTGGCTTTGCTCTTGATGAGGTCATGTGAAAGGAGCATTTATTTATTTATTCATTATTTTTGCATATGTACAAAAGGGTTCTGGAAGTGCACCCTCAGCACCTTTTACACAGCTACAAATTATCTTTATAAAAATAACACTAAAGCAAAGTGCAGAGCAGCCACTCAAAAATAAATAGTTAAAAATACACTTGGCAAATGAAAAGCTGGAATCACATTTCTGTATCAGCGAGATTCTTCCCCCGTCATAGTCCTGTTCAGGGAAAAATGAGGGTCTACACTGAACCCATAGAGTCAACATATAGGAGATCCTTCAGTTTGAGAGCTCAGTGAGTTCCAGAGCCTGAAGGCCAGATGCAAACTCCATGGAAGGCTTTCAGATTTCAAGTGACTTTCTTGACACAGTAAAGATGGGTGGTATCAGTGTGTGTGAGATTCCCCTGGTCTTCTGTGTTCCTATCAATCAGTACATTATATCTATTCTTCCAGCTACTCATGTCTTCAATATTATATCAAAATTAGAAGAGAGAGACTCACAGTGGATATAAAATATTGAGATAATTTTCCCATCAACAGCTGTGTAAGAAAGTAAAGACACAACAAAAACTGCTGGGTCCTTACTAAGTTAAAGTCTCACCTAAAATAGAAATTATGGCTATCTGTTTCTGTTGCATTTCCAAGTGTTTATTTGGATTACAGTTATACAAAAAATCTAAATACTTCATGGAACTAGTTCTGCTGAAAGTTTTAAATCACCTGCTGTGTGATGTTCTTTGTGAACACAGCATTGTAGTCTGGAAAGATGTAATGATTTAATCATTTGGGCTGACTACTTTTGTCAGGCACTGCCAATTGAGTGATCTTCCTTAGGAGCAGTATTTAAGGTTCCTTTGATTTAAATATAAAGTAACTTTTAACCTTGCTTTGTTTAAAAAATGCACATACATCATTTGCCATTCCTTCAGGAGCAAAGCATATAAAACAAAAAATGTCAAACTCCTTCAGACATTCACAGCAACCTTAACAAAAGTGAGATAACTTAAATGTATAATGAGTTTCTATTTGTGCTACTAAATTGTAGGGGCTTTTCCTTATTGATGAAAATATATGCAAAAAAGTCACCAAGTATAATTTAGGGGCTTTACATCTGCAATACAGGAATGATAATAATATTGCCATTTCTCACAGCAGTACCAAAAAGACTCATGTTTAGCAGGCAGAGTACCTATCTACATAATACTCTCAATGAAAAGACATAAAATTAAAGTCTTCAGTGTGTATAAACTCATACAAAGCTCTTCCAAAAGCCAGAATACCTTGACTGATCTGATTGCCAAGTCATAACTGAAGTGATTTCACCTTCTTAAAATCTGGTTTTTTTCATTTTAGCACTCCAGCAGCATTTCACATCAATTACATACTCATTTCAGCAGCTGTACCTGTATTTATATGAATGCAAAGACTACTTTTGTCATATTTTTACGAAATCAACCAGCTTGAACCTTACAGTAACAACACAGATATTGTGTAGGGTCTCTGCCCTATTTTCTGCTGACATGCAATTAGATTCTGCTATTATTAAAAATTATTCAATGCCATTTTTGCCATCTGTTACGGTGTGTACTCTTTTTTAATGCAATGAAATTTGACACTTAAGTGCAGGGGAGAAAAGTTTCTACACAAGCAGGACTTATCTCAAACACATCACAAAATACTAGGCACCCAGAACTATAATATCTTTTCACATATTGCCAAAAGTGCAACATGTTCCTCACACAGTTATGTCCCCAAATGACCTTACTGACACAAAATCTTTTACTGGACTGCTTTTTTCCATCTGGAAATGCTACAAAATGTTACAACCTAGACTACTGGTCAGTAACAAAAGGAAATGTTACTTCTTCCAGCCACAATATTAACTAATAATACCTTACAGTTAGGGGGTGAAGTTGTGTTTTTTGCATGACTCGCATTTTATTTAAAAACGAATTGTGGTCCAGTGGAATCCTAAAGAAACAGAGATTAACTCTTACTTGGTAATTTCCTTTCTCTTTCTGAATAGTTAAGAAGTAATCCATCACGACTTAAAGATGTTTTCTTCCAGGTCTTTTGGTCTCACAATATTTATTTTTGGAAAACTCCAGGTCATGTTGACATGTTAATGTTTTTCCAAATATACAGGCATTTATTTTATGTAATTTTTATGGTTAATTGTACCTCAGTGCTCCTGTGAGTCACTCCAAGTGACTCCAGTACCCCAGCAGAGATCACTGTTTATGTCAGCTGTAGAGGAGAACATTCCCTATTTATAGATGAGTCTACAGTGCTCTGTAGAGCAACCAGTCTCAGCCCAGACACACAGTCAGTGTCTGGCATTTATGTCACTTCCCCAGGGAGTCTATGACCAGGTCTCATATTTAAATGATGATTAGAAGAAGCAAAGCATTAGATAACATCTAGGGTATTTTCAGTAACTTATGCTTGCATCTGTCTTGCCTATGCACCATTCCTCGGATGGCCTGTCTTCTCTGAGCCCTCACCAAATCTGTGTGACTTCTACACAAGCGACTGGCATTTCAAAAAGCACATCATGGATCCATCCAGATTCAGCATTTCTCAGAGTTTGTAGAGTCATTGGTCATTCCTTAACAAATAATGTTTTCAGGCTCAGATGGAGTTTAATTACATGTTCTCAAGGCCATTGGGTTGGACCTGTCTTTACAGGTCTTCAGTGTCAGTTAACAGGCATCTGCCTAGAAGCTAAAGTTTTCTGAATTGAAATATTGCAGTTGCACTAAAAATATATCCATAACCAGCTCAGTCAATCTACAGTTCCAATGGAATATTACACAAAAGAGAAACTCTTCATCTCCTACAGAGAAGAAGATGAAGAGTTTGCATTTTTCCATGGAGGCAAAAAGAACCTTTTGGATCCAACAAGAGGGTACATTTAACAGTATCATACAATATATGAATAATTATCAACCTCAGAGCCTTGGGTCCAGATCCAGCCTCTAATCCAGATGTACTACATCTGCAAATACTAGAGGCTGCTAGGAGGCAGGTCAAAGTTAAGAATGGGGAAGCAATTTCCTAAACTGCAACGACAGCCAAAGGTATTGCTTGTTACCAAAGGGTAAAAAAAACTACTCAGGAGTTATAGGAAAGGAAACAAGATTGTTTATTCCCCTTTGTCTATGTTTTTGTAAACAAGATTGTGAATTTTTCTTCTGATTCATGTTGGCAAATTTTCATCCCTCTATCTACAGCTTTGAAACTCTTTGAACACTGATCAGTGTTGCCAAAGAACAACAGTGTTACCTGCAATGTCAGTAGTCTCTCTTACTCAGACTCTGTTGGCAAACATTTAGGGCTTTTGCATCCTTCTCTTGAGGTGTATACATAATTTTCAGTTTTAAGCATCTTAAAACATCAGTGGGGATAAGAAACAAAGAAGTTTTAACGCTAAAATAGCATTAGAACAATAACATGGGATTAAATTCAGCCAAACAAACACCTAAATTTTAACAGAAGTTCTAAGAGAAGGAATTTCCAGGAGGAAGATGTCTGGAAACAGGAGTCAAAGAAATAAACTAATGGTGTTGAGACCCTGTTTTGAAAGCAAATACCGAGTTTGATCCATTTTGCATAGAGCATGCCTCAGGTTTGCTCTACTCCCTAAAACTGAGTTTCTAACTGAAATGGAAGTGTGGAATAGTCTGCAGGAATCTTTAAAAAAACTTAGAGGCTTGATGAAAATTATATATGTAGATTAATACTGATTCTAGTTCTCATACCTTAAAGGAAAAAAAAAAAGAGGGAATGTTTAGTTGCAACTGTCAGCTTTGTCCCAGCACAGTCGTCCAAAATAAAGAAACAGTACAAGCTGCAGACCAATGCAGCTGAAATTGCATCTCTTGCCTTTATAATTTCTGCATATTTTCCACACAGAAATGTGTATTTTCTATTCATATGTATACGGTACCTGCATAATGCCCAGTTGCATGGCTGGGTGCTTATACAAGCAGTCCTAACTTCAGCAGCACTGACCCTCAGCATAAAGGTCTTGTCACATTGCCTTAGAGATTATCCTGTGCAATTAATACCAATTGCAAGTGCTAGATATGATTCTGATGTGCTGCACCAAAATGGTGACAGAAAGCCACAGACAGGAGCAAATACCAAGAGCTGAAGCTAATATTCCCTATATCAGATGAGGATAGGAGTTTACAGCATTTTTAACATGGCTGAACAGAGCTAGGGTGGCATCGTATCCAACCACATCAGTCTGCTTCTGCTCCAGCAGATCCCATTTTCCTTTGCACTTACTTTTATGTCATATTTTTCTATTTCACATATTTCTGTACTACACCTTTTAACAATATTGGCTAATGTATTAAGAAGTTTCTGTTTCTAGTTTCACAACACTTTCGCTAAAAACATATGAATAGCTATTACCATGTTTATATTACTATGATCAGAACACACCATATAACTTTTTATGTCTCTAACCAAGAAATATGACATTAAACCTCTATGGAAAAAACAATAATTGCTTCACTTAACCTATACTTTCACTTGTTTGTGTAAAAAACATGTTTTAGACCTGAATATTCTGTGCTTGCATTGCAGCATTGGCCAAAGGGGAGGCTTTAGGCTTTGTTACAGTAAGACAGATCTCTTCACTATTGGTTTTCTGAGCTGCGGTGAGAAATAGCAATTTTAACATTGGTGGGGCAGGCGAATTGGAACAGCAAGAGCGACCTTTTGCCAACCATCTTAAGAATCCAACTAGACTTGGAACAGATAATTATTGGAAGAATCTAGTTCATCATTTCTTCTCAGTGAGATCCAGCAGTCAAGCCAATCAATCACAAGATTAGATGGAAGTGTTGTCTAGGTAAGGGGTTTGAGCATTTAACTGGTAAAACATGTTGTTCTCTCAAAGATGTTACAGATTCCTTTCTCTCTTACAGGGTTTTAGGGTTGTTTGGGTTTGGTTTTTTTTTTTCTGAAAGAAAAGAATATATAGCATATGGTGTCCCTTGCATAAACCAGTATACTTCATTGATACCACAGGAATGGAGACTTGAAAATTTGTTTTCCACCATCTTCAGGTATGTCTTGCATTTTTTTCTTTTTTAAGTAAGACACCTGTCTCTTGAAGTTGAAGCTGACTCCTTACATTTGACACCATCAGAGAGTGTAGTACCCAAAAGGTTGGTTATTCTTTATCCAGCTGTAACAGCAGAGATAGCTGACAAAATGAAAACATTTCTCTGCTGATGGTTGACACCTATTTTGTACATGTGGAAACCAATGCAAGGCAGAGGAGAATCCAGCTTTCAGGCTCTTTTGTAGAAAGTACACAAAGAAGTTTGACCCTGAGTAATCTGGGGGCCATGAAGAACCCTGATCTTCTCTGTGCTGCTTAAATGGCTCCAGAGACCATGGGTTCCTTCTACATCCCACCTGTCAGAGCCACAAACTCTGAACTTCCTTTATCTCACATCCATGTTTGCAGTGAAGGAAGGCATGGTGGAGAAACAGGTCTCATCTGCTCTGCTTCTGCAATGGCTTCAGCATCTATTGCAACACAAGTTAGTCTAGCCCAGAAAGACAGAGGAGAAGATGCCACAAAGGGTCTGAGAACTAGTGCAGGACTTGTGTCTTCATTAGTTTTGCATCTGTTTCTATGGCTTTGTTTTGGGGGGTTTTTTCTGTGCATGAAGCTGCCTCAGACATGCCCTTTATCACAAATAAAGACTCTGCATAATTAATTCTCAGCATTATGGTCCCACTTGATAATTAATTTATTCATTCTCTTGCTGTATAACTGTTTCTCTACTTAACTGACTGACTTTGGTAATAATTCTCAGCATAATTGATTCATATTGCTGTTGATTCTCCCCATTTTTATTTAATATCAGAAATTATTTGCTGTAGAACTGCTTCTCCGCTTACCTCATTATCTACACAATTGCTTGGTATCATAATTGATTTACTGCTTAACTGTCTCACAGGATAATGAACAGCAAGTAATGGCTGTCCACTTTTCACCTCCATTTCCTTTTCCTACATCTGCCTCTTCCTTTCTTTACATGTCAACCCGAAGCTTTCCTGACATCCATTTTACCCCCTCAGCCCAGTACAAAATGTCATTGCTACCACCAGTCCCCTGGCTCATATTCAGATTCCTCCAGCCCCCATTAGCGTCCTTCCCTGTTGCTCTCCCATCACACAGAGTTGGCACAGCTTCAGCTCAGGGTCTGTCATATATTCACAACACATTCTCAGCCTGGTTTTCAAACCTTTATGCTCATCTCTTCTGACCTCCTTTCACCACTTTAGGTTCATGTCTGTACCCTCCATGGACTTTTATGCCTACTACTGACTCTTGTAATCTTTCTCTTGCAAATTTACACCTGGAAGAGACTTCTGGGCTAATCCACAAAGCCTCTACTCTGCCTCCTCCTTGAAATCTTCCCTCAAGGCCACACTTTCTGTACTACACACAATGCTTGCTACACCAGAGGCTACTACAGTATTACTATCCTCATATGACAGTGGTAAAACTTTAAAACTGCTGGCAACACACCCAGATTGCTTATGCATCCTTGCACACACCATCACACTGCTCCTGATCCTAATTCTCTTCGCAGCATATCATGTCCTTCTTAAAAAGCACACATAGGCTGCTGACTTTGTCTTGTATATTTGCACTGCCCTGCCTGAGATACCTGGGAAAAGCTGTAAATAATAAATGCATTTCCAGAAAATTAAAAAGCCAATGCATAATAATCCCTAGGAAGGAAAGACTCTTTCATCAGAGATGAGCCCCAAATTCCAATGATCTCCTTCCCTTTTCACTTGCCTGGAAATTATATTTTTTCCAAATCTTCTGCCAGTAGGAACCGGATCTCTGAGGAGCAATTAAAAGGCAGCACAGAAAGTCCTGCCCGGCAATCCCACTGCAGGACTCCTTTAGGAAAAAAGTAAGACCAGGGTTGTGGGGGACATGAAATTCTTATTTGCAACTTATATGATTCCCTGAGTGTAGATAAAAAATAAGTAACTCCTTTGGATGATCTTCTCCCTTACTTCTGTCTTCCTGCATACAGCAGTCAGAAGCAGCTGCTGCTGCCTTTCCATGTCATGACAACAATTTCTCCTGCCTTTATTCAGCCAAAGGTGGTGAATACATAAATATTTTGTATACCAGGTAATTCTTGGGTTAGCAGGAAGGGATAGTGATCCAAATTGTCCTCCATTGTAATGGCACTCAGTTTTGATAGCTTTAAACACAGACGGTATTTATCTGTTCATTCTACAGGAAAAACACATCCGATGAACATAGCAGGATTTAATATTCTAATATAAATGCCATTTCTTACTGCTGTCAACCACAGCACTTGAATAAATATTATACCTCCTTCCTTCAAGAAATCACAGCAGGGTTATTTCTGGCAATTGAACCAGCTTCCAGGGAGATACACTCTGCTGGTGGTTTCTGCATGGAGCTCGGTACATGACCCCATTTTAATATCTCTGGAATGGCTGTTTAGCGACTCAGAGGATCAGGTCAATTGGTTTAAACCTTGTCTGGGTCCCAAGGCTGAATTGGAGCGGCACTGACAGGCAGCACCAGCAGCAGTTGCTGCTGCCACCTACGGGTAGGATCATTTTGGCTTTATTCCTCAGCGATCCTTTCTTCGTTAAAAGCCATATATACCTGCTCGCGTGCATAAACAAATATAATGGAAGAAATTACATACTCATCACTGATTTGTCCCCCAAAACGAGAACACCACGACAGAGGAAGGACTTCACCCAAGCACCCCCACGAAAAGAATGGGAGAAGATTTTGAACACTTAAAATTATTATCTGCTGTAGACAAGGAAAACAATGATATCATTTTATTTTCTGCCTTCAGTGTTTTAGGTGCAGCCTTTGCTTTAAAACCACTGAGGCACACTCATCCCTGACGTAACAGCACTGAAATTACTCGAAATGCACCTTATCATTTGCATATTCATTCGAAAGCTGTTACAGCCCTTTTCTTCCATTCAATGAGGGAAAGCATCCATGCACTGGTGACTCTCATTCTTTTCCATCCTGGGAGGTTTTTTGCTTTTCCCATTTAGAATTAAGAACAGTTTGGGGTATTCATCACCCCTGACAGCTGTTAATCCCCCTGAACTCTATACAATTACTGTGTTAAAATATTTGAAGTAAGTAAGAGAACTAGTCAATGCTATTTTGGATTGCCCTTGTGGTACTTTTAGCTCATTAGCCTATCTCTGACAGTGGCTAGTCCCAGATGCTTGAGGTGTAAAGTGAAGAACCTCAATAGCAGAGAATTAATTCAAGGGCACAGGAACGCGTCCCTTGCTATTATAGGGAACTGCATTGTAAAATCCCTTTCACACTCATCTAAGAACTGATTTCAGTTTTTGATCCCTCCCAATTCCTGTGGAGAAGCTTTTCACAAGCTGTACTGTTGAGTAAAAACCTTTTAATTTCCAATCTACATTTATTTACAACCACTTTACACCAAATGTTCTTTTACCAGTGATGTTCTTTCATGTAAACGCTAGTTCTTTTTCCTTTTCTATTTTTTCTCTTCCATTTTGTTTGCAGATGGAAACAAGGACACCTCTCAAGCTTTGTTTTGTTTAGTTTAACAATCCAGTTTCTTTTTAATCACCTGCTTGAAAGGATGCTTCCCTCCTCTTAATTATCCTGTTTACACAAGGGTCTCAGTCTGAATATGGAATCATCTTCACTGTACTGAAGTAACCAAAACTGTATTTCATACTCAAAATCACATTATACTCAAGGGTCGATGAAATTTTGCATTTGAACCAGTGAAAATATCTAACTTGATACACCTTTGGGTTACATTTGGTTTCCCTGCAGCCATACCACATTGGTGGGTCAACTAATATGTCCCAGAGCTCACTTTACCCTCCTTCAGTTTTCACCTAAAAGTACAGAAGATGTTGTAATTAGTCCTTATTTTGCACTTTGCATTACTTTGCCATTTCTGTAACCCTAGTTTTAAGGTCATTCACCACTTCTTCTTTCTCTGCATAGCTCACTTTTACAACCAAGGGGGTTGTAACTCCAGAAGTGAATGCTGTGTGCCTGCAGGGACAATGTTTTCAGGACACTAAGCATTTGCTTCATTTATAGTTTTTAAGCAGGGTCTACGGGCTTTCAAGGGGTAATGGACAGATTAAAGCCAAGCATTAAGCAATTTAGAATCATGAAATAGCAGAAAATTTTTTGTCCTGTCCTCTCCTGGCTTGCAACTGTGTAGTTTATGCCTTTTCGTGCAGAAATTAGTCCCCAACGCCCAGTTACTGAAATGGATAACTCGGAAACTACCAGAGCCTACTGAAGATGCCTCCAGAACTCTGTGAATCTACCTGCTGGTTAGTAAACAACAATCTTCAACGTGTGGAAAGTGGTCAAAAATGGGATCTGGAAGATCATAGAGTCATGGAATGGCTTGGGTTGAAAGAGACCTTAAAGAGCATCTGGTTCCAACACCCCTGCCAACATCTTCCACTAGACTAGTTTGCTCAAAGCCCCATCCATCCTGGCCTTGAACGCTTCCAGGGATGGGGCATCCCCAGCCTCTCTGGGCAATCTGTTCCAGTGCTTCACTACCCCCACAGTAAAGAATTTCTTACTAATAAACCAACTCTCTTTCAAGTTTAAAGCCGTTCCCCCCTGTCCTGCCACTATCCGCACTTGTACTTAAGAGTCTCTCCATCTTTCTTGTAGGCCCCCTTTTGGTACTGAAAGGTGCTACAAGCTCTCCCTGGAGCCTTCTCTTCTCCAGGCTGAACAATCCCAATTCTTAGAGCCTGTTCTCCTGTAAAAGAGGTTCTCCAGCCCTCTGACCATGTTCATGACCCTCCTCTGGACTCACTCCAGCAGGTCCATGTCCTTCATCTGTTGGGGACCCCTAAGCTGGATGTACTACTCCAAGTGGGGTCCCACAAGAGCTGAGTATAGGGCGAGAATCATTTCCCTCAACCTAGCAACATGATCGTGGAAAGGGAAAAAAATGGAAATGTTGATTTCTGACACAAAGATAGAAAGTCATTTGCACTATGAGGTCTCTCATAGTAGCTCATGGTAGTGACTTTGCTTTCATTAGAGAAGATGAAAAGGAGTACTGTGTGATAGCCAGCATGTGTGGGTGCAATTGACCCTGAATGGGCTGGCTCCAGTTGCAGTCAGAGCCTCCATCTGTACAGCATTTCTTGCACACATTATCTGCCATCATGTCCAGGCACAAAAAACAACTGCAAAATGCAAACTGGCAGATGACATAAAAGAGGATACTTCAGTAGTCATAGTCTTTCTTTTCAATTGCCATAGCTAGTGCAGGGCTTTGAAAGAGATCATTGAAGAAAGTATCAAAGAAAATACACTGCACCAGTTTCTGAATCATCCACAGAATGAAAAGACAACTGCCTACAGACTCCCAAATGTCAGAAATTAGTGCCGTGCTAACCTCAGGCAGTGTGCATACAACAGCCAAGCAGATGCCGTGAACATTAGGCATATTTCTGCTTTTACTTACAATGAAAACAAACACGGCGGTGCAAGTCAGCCCACCGATGTCCCTGACCATCAACAGTGCCAGTGGTTTGAGAAATGACTGTTCATGCAGTCTGCAAGTATAATAATGTCTCTCTGATATACTCAAGTAATATTTATCGTTTATTTTGTAAAAACACCAATGGCTTCTACTCTTCTGCTTTATCACCACAGCAGCTGGAGGGAAGTGCTGCTGGCCTTGTGTAGATGCAGTGCATCAGCTGCAGTGACACTGCTGTGCTGCTGTGACATTGCCATGTGCCACGGAGGGTCATCTACCTTTGCATTTATATAGGTACACCTGAAAGATGCCATCTTCATTCTGAATTGCAGTAATTATTGATTCTAGTAGGAAGAAGAAAAAGTGCCGCATGCTTTTTTCTGTGAATTTGTATCTAACAGAAGAAATATCAACTTGCTCTGAAACAAGCGCTACCTGGAGAAAATGGCAGTCGGATGAACCGACTTCTTCTATTAATTGCCTACACATGGGTCTTAACAACAGCACGTGAGGAAAAAACCTTATTTTCCTCTATTTCCCAGCAACCTGTATTTTTGGCAGATACAACAAACACACAGCACACTTGACCCACTCTACTGCTTAAGGCAACAGTTCAATGGTTAAGGCTCCAGACCCACCAAAGCCGCCCAATCCTGCACTTTACCCTGTTAATAACTTCAAGCCCTGAAATCTCAGTCCCACTGCAGAGCAACAAGTTTTGTCTGAAACTGTTTGTCTGGTTTAGTGGTTTAGCGGTTACAGTGGCAGTGCCGCACGGACGGAAGGACAAGATGATCTCAAAGGTCTCTTCCAGCCTTGACGATCCTACGATGCCATGATTTCACGATTCTACGGCCGGGGGAATGTCCGTCTCCGCCGGATCAGCCCGCACCGCCCTCGCAGGCACCGCCCCGCAGAAACCCGGCCCGCCCGCGCCGCTCTTCCCGCCGCGGCCGCCGCGTGAGCCGTAGAGTCAATCGCCGTGGCTCGCGGCGTCACCTGCCGCGTTTGGAGGCGTCCCGGAGGCGGAAGTTGGACGGCGCTTGTGGCGGAAGTGAGACGCCGGGGCGGCGCGTGCCCAGCGATGGCATCCCAGTAGTGGCTACGGCGGCGGCGGCGGTTTCCCTCCTTCCCCTCCCCTTTTCCGCCCTCGGCACCGGGTGGCGCGGCCATGGCCGGGGCCCAGGCGGCCGCGGCCGCGAGCGNGGAAAGGGTCTGGAGCGCCGGTGCCGTGCAGAGCAGCTGAGGGAGCCGGGGGTACTCGGCCTGGAGAAAAGGAGGCTCGGGGGGCACCTTGTTGCTCTCTACAGCTGCTCGAAAGAAGAGTGTAGCAAAGTGCAGGTCGGCCTCTTCTCCCGGGCAGCAGCGACAGGATAGGAAGACATAGCCTCAAAGTGCGCCAGGAGAGGCTTAGATTGGACATTAGGAAGAATTTCTTCACAGAAGAAGTGATGAACTTTGGAGTGGGCTGCCCAGGGAGGAGCTGGAGCCATCGTCCCTGGAGGCGTTTAAGGACGTGGCACTCAGTGCCATGGCCTTACTGACCTGGTGGTGTTCGGTCATAGGTTGCACTCGATGATCTCAAAGGTCTTTTCCGACCTAATTAATCCTATGATTCTGTCTCCTGGCGATTCACCTCATGTCCCACCTCACGTTCATTCTGTCAGGGTAGTTTATATACTTCATGTCCCAGTGGAAACAACACACTGTCTTAGATTGGCATTCCATGTTAAAAATATTTTCTGCAAAAACATTAAATGGCAAATTGTTAGTGATTACTTCTTGTCTAACAGGCGAGTGATGAAGGTTCACTGCTTTAACAAAGAAGGGACAGAGTGTGTGGATTTAGCCCTCACAGCTTTAAAGTGCTTAAAGGTCCCACCTGCTGCAGTGATTCCAGTAAAGGAACAGATGAAGGACCCTGTCACTTGGTGGGATTTTTCCCAGTTTATATTATTCTTGGAGAGCATCTCAGAAAGGAAGCAGTAGCGTAGTGTCCTGTTTTCCAGCTCTTGCACATAAAACTTATTGGTCAGATGTCTTTTCACTTCCAAGCAAGCTGTGGTAATCTCAACACAAAGTATTTTGTCATTAGTGAAAAGCATTCCAGGTAGTAAGGAAATTCCTAGAAAGCAAATATGTTGATAAAATATTCTTTCTTTAAAAATTACTTTTGTTTTGTTTATCTTTTTTTTTTCCAGATGTAAGCATCTCTGTGTCATCATCTTTACAAAGCAAAGAGAATATTTCCTTACTGGGAAATAGGAGGCTTTATTTTGACACTCATGCACTGGTATGCCTCTTGGAAGCAAATGGTAATTTGTTTGAAAAAAGTAGCTATTTTTAATGTCTTTCATGAGTGTTTTTTTAGTTTACAAAGTTTGTTATTTTTCCTTGACATGCAGTATTACACCTTGAGTTTTATGGATTTTTTGGGGGCTTATCTATATACTAGATAAGGACATACAGGATTTTCTTTGGCTTCAAAAAGAAAACAGTGAGCGTATATTACTCTGTTTGGAATAATTTGTTACCCTACTGGTAGTTAAAAATGCCAAGAAAAATTGAAATTTTAAGAACTGAGAGCAAAAAACCCCGGAGTTTTCAAGGTTGTGGTTTAAAATGTACTAATTGGATTCCTTCATATTTAATATATTGCACCTTGAATATGCACCAGTGTATTGCAATTGGGTAAAATATGGACTACTTTGTGCAGTGCAGCTTTTAGGATGGAACGTAGAATACTCCATAAGACAGTGTTATGCTAAAGTATAGATAAGGGAATAGATTATTTTGGGTTCAATGCTGATGTGAGAGAGGTTCCTTAAGGTGAAGCTTAATACAGCTGAAGTGACTTGTAACATCTCTCCATTCTTGAAAAGGAGAGGTCCTAATCCCTTTCTTCGGCCAGGTGGTTTCTTTTTTTTTCCATGTGCCATGAGCTTCTCAGGAAAGTCTCCAACTTTTCTGCTTTATCTGACACACTAGTTGAGTGAGCTGCTGAATCGGTTGAGTGAGCACAGGCCAGAGTGTCAGGAGGACAGATAAGGGGAGAAGGAGCCTTTTGGTGTAGTAAACTATTATATCAGCTCAGCTGTTGAAAGTGACTTGCTCTCAGCTGTGTTTGCTGATGCTGAACTGCTGGTTAGTATGAAATAATCATGCTTTTGCAAGTGTTTCTTTTCATAATTATTAACTTTTGTTAGTGACATTTTTACTCCTACATTTTGAGGGTGGAAAAGATGAAAGTATTTTTAGGGACAATGTTTTGCTATAGTTCCACTATATTTACTTTAAAATGTTTCTAATAGGCACTCAGTAGCTGGCAGTCATGAAATCAGGGCAGTTGGCTTTGGTTTTAGTTGTTGAATTTTGTACATCTTCAGTGGCAGTGAAGTTCTACAGTATAATGAAGTAACCGTCTGCTTTTCTGAGTCACAATTCTTGCTTGCTCATGGAAGTAATCACATATGAGAGGTGATGTTCCACAATAACTCTGGAAAGCGCCCTGTTTATCCTGCTGATGGTATAATAACGCTGTAGTACAGAAGCAGTCGTACTGTGTCACGGACATAATTTTGGGGTGGGGGAGCTTGGAGGTACTGACTGGTTGTGTTCTTTTGTTAGTGCTGC
This sequence comes from Grantiella picta, assembly GCA_013397955.1. Taxonomy (NCBI): domain Eukaryota; kingdom Metazoa; phylum Chordata; class Aves; order Passeriformes; family Meliphagidae; genus Grantiella; species Grantiella picta. The sequence goes on from VZRM01008258.1 coordinate 951,349, forward strand.
ATCAAGAGGTGTGTTATTTTTCATGACTGACATTTATTGCAACTTGGTGCTGAGTATCAGCAAGTGGCATGTGTGTAAACTGTCCAGATTTGGATCTCTCTCTGAATGTTGCATTTTGTTTTGCTTAGGGTTCACTACTCAGCAGTCGGAGGTCATTGTGTCTGCATTAGTGAAAATCATGAATACCAACCTGGATATGATTTACAAGGACATGGTCACCAAAGTGCAGCAGGTTAGATCAGAGGCAATGGTGGGGTTAAAGTAAATTAAAGCCTTGTATGCCTGCTAATGAAATATGTGTTGCTATTTATTACTGTTAGAAATAATATTTTAAAAGTTTGAAGGTGACGAGCAAATGTTACTCCATATCTATAAACTAGTTCATTTTGCCTTGAGTTTATCAGATAGTTACCAAAGTGTTGTGATGGAATTTGAGATTTTAGTACTGCGGGTTGGTATGCAAACCAGAAGTAGGTTTTTGGTTTCAGCCTTACAGTAGCATGACATGGAGAGTTACTGAGAAGACTTTGACAGGCGTAAGAGGCATTAAATGCATGGTTTTGGATTTCTACATGTATTCTTTTGTAGACTTGTAACAAGGAAGTACAGATTCCCTTGGTTATTTACCACCCTGTTATGTGTTTTTATTTATCTGTGTCTCAAAGTGACGTTTATGTTGTATTAGAATAGAGCTGAAATATAACCTCTGGGGCTGCTCTGTGAGCCTGGGGTTCACAGCCCCAGGTCACCTTCTGAACACAAGTTGTAACTTGTTTCATAGTAACCGGTCTGCTGTCTTGAGACGTGAGAAAACAGCAGCTGCTGCCTCTATAGTGTAATAGTTTTGGCAGAAGGGTATCTCATTAAAAAGTGAGATAATGCAGTGATTAATAATAACAAAGTGAGTGGATTTCGTTCCACTTTCCATCTAGGGGAGTTTCAGGCCATCGTTACTAGCATTTAGATTGTAGGCAAACCAGATGTGGGAGTCCTTCCTCCTCTTGTGCTTGATTTGTTCCACAGTCACTCAGGGAATGCCATGTTAACAGGTCCTTTTATCCCATAGTTAGTTATATTTTAAAATAAGCAGTCTCAGCTTCCTTCTATGCCTAGCTTTTTTGAATGAAAGTTATTTAGTGTTGAATTAAATGTTGCTACTGATGATAGTACTTAGGAGCTGTGTGTTCCATGAACACTGGGCCACATGATAAACCTGTACTTCCTTATAGTCTTTGATTGCACAAGGGCTTCTGCAGAAAGAGAACAAAGAATTGGAAGAAAGATTTGGAATGGTCTGGATGAGCTATTATCAAAGTATTACTTTGGTTAGATAAAACCTCAGGAAAAAACAGATACACGTTGTGTGTGTGTGTGTACAGACATGAAGAAGAGAAAGAATATGGAAGATTCTGGTCTCTGTTTGCCGAGTCCACTGAGAAGAGAGAACAAGAGCAATCTGGAGACACCAAGGAGTAAGAAAAGAGGTGTCCATGCAGTATTCTTTCTGTCGACTTTTTGTAGTGTATCCAGAGCACTGACCCATTTTTTTCAGTCTTGTGGTGAGGTAGTCTGGAGACGCATCCTTAGGCGCTACCTAGAAATACAATCCTGCAAGTTAGAACAGCATTTTGTGACAAAACTGAAGTTAGAGTTCTGTGTCAGATTTGTAGGGGTCTTAGTCCAGAACCAAAAGCAAGGGACTACTTATTGGAGGAAGATCTTTAGTTGAGAAGGCAGTTCCTGTTTGCATGTGTGGGTTATGTAGGATCTAGAACAATGTCTACAGAGTTTTCCATCCTTGAAAGTTGCAGAGAATTCTTGTTTGTCTTCTGTCAGTTGAGTGTGATGGACTGAGAAGAGCAATTCGAAATGACTTCCTTGCAGGGAGAGGCAAAAAAAGAAGGTAATTACAGAAGGGTATGGTTGTGCTGAGGAATTTTGGTCTGAAGGCCAGCTTTCCTCATTTGGCTCAGAGACAGCTCTCCCTAATGCCTTTGCTAGCTTAAGAATTTGAAGACTTGGAAGCAAATGTTTCCTAGGCTAATAATTGAATTATTCTGATCTGTGTTAGCACTGCCAATTTTGTTAGACATTGCCAGCATTTGAGCCTAACTTGCTTATTTTGTCACTATCTAGCTTTTTGAAACTTGGATTATCAATCTGAAATTGCTGAATTAAAATTTTCAGGGTAGTCTATCATATTTGTAGGCACAGATGAGAAAAGGCATTATAGTTGTGCCATGTTCTGATGTTCTTCCTTCTTTTAAAGGAGATTGCACTTCAGCAAGTAATGTCCCATATTGGTGGTGTGAAAAAGGACATGATTATTTTGGAAAAAAGTGAATTTTCCGCACTTCGTTCAGAAAACGAGGTAAAAATCACTGTCTTGGAAAGTGCTGTTCTAGAGCTTGCTTTTTTTTTTTTCCTAATGATGTAGAAAAGCATCTTGTACCCAAGGAGATGACTGGGGCTGGGATGGTTTGGTACCTTCCTTAAGGACCTTGTTGCTGGAACAGAGTAGAGGTCACCTTCAGCAAGTCTGCAGGTGATCCAAAGCTGGGAGCAGCGGCTAATACACCAGGCAGTTGTGGTGCCATTCATGGGGACATCAGCAAGCTGGGAAAATGGGATGACTGGAATCTTGTGAAGTTGAACAAATGGCAATGCCCAGTCCTGACCCTGGGGAATTCTCTCAGGCACCAGGATAGTCTGGGGGTGACCAAATGGAAAGCAGCTTGGCAGGAAAGGCCTGGTGGACACCAGGTTGACCATGAACCAGTGATGAGCCTTTGTGACCAAAGCAGCCAGCGGCTTCCTAGGCTGTGTAAGGAGGCCTGCCAGTGGGACACTGCTAATTTCTGCCTTGTGTTGTTGTTTGGAAGGGCACAGTAGTGAGTAAATATGCATGTGTATTCATCTATACACATCCTGAGGACATAGAATAGTGCTTGGTTTGTCTGCCTTTTCATATTATGGACTATAGTCACTGTTACTGATCATGCAAATTCAGTAGATCTCTGGATATTGAGATTTTATATATGGTAGTAAAGTCTACAGTTCTTTTCCCACTCTTACAGAAAATAAAACTTGAACTCCAGCAGATAAAGAAGCAAGTCATGGTAAGACACCATACCAATATAATTAAGAATTAACACCTGTCTAGTTTGCTTGAAAATAACAAGAAGTGTTACTTTCAAAATTTTATTTTCTAAGCTGTGCTTAATTGTTGTGGTACATGTGATACTGAATTGCTGCTGACAGTACACCGTGGACTGCAGCAAAGACAATTTCCTGCATACTTCATTTATCGGGGCGGGAAACTGTGAACAATACAAGAGGTGAATCAAAATATAACTGAAGGTGTTTTTACTTATATGTCCTTAATTCAGATTCAAAAAGTAGCTGCCATGTCATCGTTAAGGCTGAGTGAAGTTCCACAATCAGGGCTGCCTGTATATTAAAGATGCAGTATACATTTAAAATTACAGTATTTACTAATTGTGGGGGGTTGATTGGTTTGCTGGGTTTTTTGTTTCTTTTTTATCTGAAGACTTACCTGTTAGCTGTCCAGAATATGAAATAGTCTTTAAATGGCTTTTTAAGGCCACCAAGTTTGGGACCAGTATGTGTGATCCCATTTGTTTGGGAGCAAATGATCATTGCAAGAAAGCAGACTCTGTGTGGAAAACTTACTCTGTTTTAAAATACATTTGGCATCTAATTTTTGAATTTTAACTTATTTTATGGTTTTGGTTGCATATAAATGAGTTAGTGTAATCCACTGGTAGAATATCAAGGATCTGAGTCCTCTTTTCTTAAAAGCTAAAAGTCTTTATATTTTACTTTTAATTGTAAATGTAATTCTCACATGGGCAAGTTATTCCATGCTTGCTCATACAAAAAGAGACAATGTAAAACTTCAAGAAAACACATTTTTATTTTTTGATTTACTAAACTGTAATGTATTCTGTTGCAATCATAAACCAATTAAAGTTCAAAATTCAAACGTAGAAATTGAGTCTAATTATTGTTAATGCTAACCTAATGAGTTGGCATTGGCCTACTTGAGAAATGCTTGCTTGGTCCTAGCAGTAGAATCTCCCAGAACATCAGCAATCTTTTGCTTTTCCCACACATTCATCTGATCAGCAGTTTGCCACATGACAAACTGTCAGCTGGCTGGAATTCCTGCCAGGAGGTTGCATTAAAATGGCAGCTGTCACCAGGAAAAGCAGGACTCAACAGCTATTGATAAAGTACAATGCAAGTGTAGAACTTACAGTTGTTTTAAAAAGTTAGGTGTTTAAAAATGTAATAAATGTTTCCTGACTTCTAAGATGTCTGTAGCTTTTTCTGAAAGGCCTAGATGTAGTCTTTAGAAACAGATTTTCTTTTGCATTGGAAGGTGAGAAACTACTTTGAAAGTTATGTTGAGCATCAAGATTTCATGGAAGAAATCCAACTTACAGGTGTAGCCAGGCATGGGTTTCTAGATACCAGAGAGAGTTACAGAATAAATGAAACATTCTCTGCATTTACAGAATGATGTTCTCTCAATTAAGTACTGTTCACAGGGTTAAAAGTAATTTTTAGTTTTTGATTCTGAGATCCAATTTATACTACAGAACATCATATTTCCCAGGTGAAGAACAGAAATACTTAATACTTCTGAAAATTACATACACTAATTGGAGAGAAGCTAGATCCATGAGAGATAAAAAGAAAGATACAATATATTTGTCTAATTCTTTCTGCTTACGATTAAACAGAAAATCTTGCTTGCTGCTTTATCGATTTTTTCCATTAGGATGAAATTACCAAAGTTCGTGCAGATAACAAGTTAAACCTAAACTTAGAGAAGAGCAGAGTAAAAGAACTGGTAAGTTTTGGTTACTTTCTTCTAGAAGCATCTCAACACTGAGTAATCTACGAATTTGGGTAAGAGCGTCTTGCCCTAAGAGCATTTTCATACTAATCTATAGTATCACTCAGCTTCAAGATGATATTAATCCAAGTTACCCGTCCTTATGCTGGTATGTGCAAGGTGCCGTGTTTGGGTCTGTATGTCTTACCTATTTTGATTTTGTTTAAATGGCAGGATTAACACATTACACTTAAATATATTAGATTCTTAAACGAATATGCTGACTATAGTGTTTTCTATTTCATTAGTGTATCTCTTTCTCTATTTTCACACTAAGTAAAGTTTACACATTTTGTTGAATCATCATTGGAGATGTTTCATTTCCCTGTATCTAGTTCCACAATAGGTATTTCTTGACAAACTAGTTGTAATATTTTAGATACCTTTTTTCTTTTGGTGGGTTATGCTGGTTCATATTGTTTTTGAGCTTTGAAATATCTGGTAGATCTGAATGTATGTTATCTTAAATTAGGGCAATGTAGATGTAAAATTAGAAGATTAGCAAGTTTTGGCATTATACATCTCTGTTTGGAATTCTGTTTTCATAGATCTTTTTTTTCAGTAACTTTTAGGATCTCAGTGAAACGGCAAATTCTAAATTGAAAGATCTTTTAATGACTTTTTCTAAATTTTTATTATTTCTTACTCAGTCCTTTTTCCCAGGTCTGTCTTAAAGACATAATATTTATCTTCAATCCAGGCAGTCAGAACTGTTCAAGTAGATATCATTTGTCTTTGTGTGTGCCCCTTGAAGTTTTTCACAGTGATTAGTTTAGGTAACAGCTGTGTTGGTGATTCAGTGTAATGACTAACAGTGTGTTAGCCCGTGGTAGATGCTTGAATAAAGTACAGTTTGATCAGGTAGAGTTCTTGTATAAAGGTTAATACCTCATGCTAATTTTCTAAAAAAACATCATATGAAATGTAGTCATTGTGTATATCATTAGCTTTGCAATACTTTGGGATGACAAAACCTGTATGAAACCACAGCAGCAGTGATAAATTAGGCACCAATGTTTTCTTGTATATTCATGTGGGATCGTGGAATCTGGATTTTTGTCTATCATGCAGAACACAAATCTATTTTGACTCCTAGGAAAGGCAAACTCTGCACGTCAACTTTCTCTTAAAAAGGTTGACCAACTTTTTAGTCTGTTGTGCAACTGTAATTTCATAGTTTCTATGGAAACTGCTTTCTTTTCCTCTCCCCCCCCACCCATTTAATTGCCAGCTCTGCAATGTGTGAAGAGAAAAGGAGCAAGGCAGCTGAATGGAGAGCAGGTTGTCGCACATATGCTGAGTTTGGGGAAAGGTGTAATGCAGTATTTTCTGTAGTAGACACAGCATCGTTGTTATATGTACTTCAATCATGATGTGACTAAGGACTGAATATCCATCTTTCTAAGAATAAAACTCAGGATAATTGAAGGTTACTATGCATTCTTACTTAAGTTACTTTTCAGAAGAGAAATGTCCAAAGTTTTAATTGTTTTAACTTGAAGCAATAAGTAAAATGTTCTAATCCTTCAGTTTTACATGTAATAAGTGCTGAAAGAGAATTCATTAATTTGTCTACGCTGATGTTGGCAGTCTTTAATGTTTCAAACTCTAAATGCGCTATCTTTTATTTTTTATAGTTTATAGTTTTGTAAGTTCTTCTACTTTATTTCTCAGAGAATCCTATATTGCTTAGCGCACATCTGTTTATGCTGTGATTTCTGTCTTCAGTGTACAGATGTGATTTAAAAAATTGAAGTACAGTACAAAAATTGGTATATATTAATGTGTTCGTGCATCACAGTGCCTCTAAGCTTGCTGTTAAGAAACTCAAGATGTGTCTGACAAAACTGATTTTTTTCTGCGCTCTGAAAAACACGGACTCAAGGGGAAATATCTCTGTTGAATTTCAGAGGGGGGAGGTTTAGCCTTGTCCTTCCTTTTTTTTTGTTGTGCGCTGTTATGTTTATGTTGTTACAGATGTGGTGATGCCTCGCAGTAGAAGGCCAGTTTCACTGCCTTAAAGCTAAGATAAAAATCCTTGGGTCTGACCTAGAGAGTTCTAAACACAAAACAAAACTTTAGGAAACATCCAGAAAGAAGCTTGTGGAATATAAATCATTCACAAGATGTTCATTTGGCGAACTACATCTACTTAAAGTAAAACAGACTATTTCAGTCCATAAAATTATTTTAATTCTCATGGTTCTTTTGATACTGATCAATTCATCAATGTGAGGTCCAATTCTTGCATTTCTATTAGAACATAATTTTGATTAGATTATTTTATAAATATTCTGCCATCTTGACGCTGGCAAAAATGGAGATTTATATAAAATGTCTGAATTTCTTTTTTTATCCCTCTCTTCGTTTTGCAGAATCTAGTGACTCTTTCATTAATTGTAGACATGCTGTTATTTATGTAATTTTCTACATTTGTAGCTGCCTGCTGTCTTTTAACTTAAACTTCAAATCAGTCAAAAGTCCAAACAGAGCTGTAGATCTTTAACGAGTGTTTTTCAGTGCTGAGGCATTTGTGCAGATTAATCTGATTTTAATGTTAAAATGAATTAAGCTTCCAGAGTTAAGGAAAAATAAGGTGACTTTCCACGTGGGAATGTCAACAGATAAGGTTATTGCTGTGTAACTCAGGATTCTGAGATGGGTGCCTGACGACCTTAGTACTCTTCACTATACACTGGTGCTCTATCAGTTGTCTGTGAATAACTTAATTGCTCCAGTTAGTGGGGCAGGAACCATTATAGGTGTCAAGGTAAATCAAGCCTGTTCATGAGTCAGTAAGGTAACCTACTTAAAAACATTATGGTTCCTTGATTTGGATTTAACTTTTCCTAGAACACAAGCAGCCATAACTCAAAAATAAGTCACAGCTTCTGAAGAGCCATAAACAAAAGGCTTCACATGCCATACAAATGTTCTGTTTTTAACAAATGTACCAAGAAATTATAGAGGGCAGAACAATTCAAATTGAGAGTGCATAGAATGCTGGCTAAACATTCCTCTGAGTCTGATGTGATTTAAAAGTGTTCTCCCCTTCCTGAAGGAATCAAATGGTTCAGTCTTGGTTGTGCTTCTATGTTCAGTGGATTAGTTTACTGTTCCAGAGTTACTGTTTAAAATCATAGGTCCTTGTTTTTAAGAAATGCAAATCTGCTAGCCTTTTTTCCAGCTGCTTAGTAATATATACAGTTTTTTGTGGAAGATGAGTGTCTGATGAACTTGGAGCACTTCACATTTCTGAAACATGCTTGTCGAAAGGACAGCAGTTATCCTACAATTCTGGCTCCTGAGTGTTGTCAGACAATAATCTTGTCCAGATTATGTGTTCTACATGATTTGGAAACAAAGAAACATGCTTTTAAGTGAAAAAAAAGTTTAAGGACAGTTTCATGTGTAACTTTTTTTTTCCCCCTCTAGTATTCACTAAATGAAAGAAAACTACTTGAAATGAGGACGGAAATAGTGGAATTGGTAAGAACTTAGTAGCTGGTTATTACACAGTGAATTTTTTAATGCTTATGTTATAGACCTAGTATCCTTTTTGGACTTGGTGATGTCCTTATGGACTTTAATTTAAGTGCCTACAGAAGGAAAAGGCTTTCATGTATAGTATTAGACCCTCTGTATATATGAGCTGTTCAGTAGTCACTTCATTTTGAAACTTCATGCATGTAGTATTTTCTGTAGATGAAATTCCACTCATAATGTGAAATTAATTGTTCCCTCTACGTTCAGACAGAAACTTATTGCTAGAGTGATTTGTCTTCATTTTAGAGGAGTTTTTTACCAAACACTACTACTTCTCTTTGTTTCCTTTCTGTAGTTCCGGGAATTACCCCTAGGAAGTTGTCTAGCAGTAAATCATTAACTGATTCACAATGCTTCATTAGTGCTGATTTGAAACTGTCAGCAGCTGTTATTCTCAGTGTACAAGCTGGATTTTTCAGTCTCTTCTGAGTAATAATTCTATCCTGTATTTTTTAGCAGAAGTTCTGTCTTCTGTCATAATCAAATTCTGAAGTTGTAGCTGGTTTTGTGGTAGAACTCCCTGCAAGACAAAGACATGCTTTTCTACAAAAGAAGACCAATTCTCAGTTTTTCTCATGATCCATAAATCTCTCTGCTCCAGTATGATTTTGTCACGAGAGGCTCTTAGACTTCTCAATAGCTCTTACAATTGAGCAGTGACTTTAGTCAGTTGGCTGAATGACAGATTGAAGTTAATGTTTATGCTGTTAGATTGAGATAAGAAGGCATCCAGTTCTGCCAGTTTCTAGATTACTTGTTAAGGAGCATATAATCACATAAATTTCGTGAGTTCACCAAATTATTCAGTTCTTTGGATGTAATCAGCTAAGAAGGAACTTGTTCTGTTTGAATAAGGTGATGATGCTAGTAACACCGAGGTTGTGGAGTCCATCCCTGCACAGGTCATTTACTTCAGAGCTGGACTCATGATCCTTGTGGATCCCTTCCAGCTCAGAATATTCTGTAACTTCTGTAAGAATGAAAATTAATATACATTTAAGGAGGAAGCAAAAATACAACTTGAAGGGATGGGTTAAATTTCTAAATAGACTACGAAGTGTTCAAATTGCATAATTTTGTTGCTTTGCTTTTTAGCATGCGCAGCAAGACCGAGCTCTGACCCAAACAGACAGAAAAATAGACACAGAAGTTGCGGATCTGAAAACAATGCTCGAATCGCACAAACTTGATAATATTAAGTATTTAGCAGGTAAGGAATCTGGTGGTTGTCTCTGATGGTGAAACTGCCAAACATTTCTAAATGTTTGGCAAACTCTCAATTGACTGTATTCATAAAGGTCCTGACTAAAAAAACAAAACCAAACTTGAAATAGTCTTAGGCAAGGTTAGCAGCCTTATTTCCTTACTTAACTCAGATGAAGTTCCCTATGATTCACAACTTTATTTTGCATGGGCTTTTTTCAGGTTTTTGCCCATCTTTATACTGTTTATATGTGTGATAAATCTAAAAGATTGCCTGTTAACAAGGACCACAAAGTTCTTTTGTACCTGACTTAATTTATGTAAGCAAACTGTTGCATGCATTACTAGGATTTCTTCATCCATGTGATGGAGATCTATGTGCAAAAAGGAGCATTTCAGCTTTTCTGACTGTTCAAGGCCACATATTCTTTAAACTTCCATATTTACACAAGTGCTTGGAGAAAATACTGTATACGTATGCCTGCATTATTGCCCTAGGTAACTTTGTTATTTTGACATTTTACTACTGAGTGTGCAGTACTATTAAATGAGGTACGCAGTAGAAAATTATTATTTTGATTTAAATTTTCTGATTATTTTTTCACGGTGGGTTTTGTCAAAAGTACAATCACTGAAGCCTATTCATAGTACTGTATTTCAGACATATCCTTTAGAGAGAATCAGTAAAATGGAAAATAAAACGTGCTTTATTAAAATGAGAAGAAATTCTTTTCCCTACCATTCCTACTGAATAACAAATTGAACTCTACTTGGAAGAAAAAATTATTTTAAATCATTTGCATTGTGTTTGAAGTGCTCCTGTTGCAAACAAAGGCAAAAATTTTTTGTGTGTATATCTTGAAATAAAAATTTGACTTCATTTAAGTAGAAATTTTAAAAATGGAAAACAGATAAGCCTTGCTTAAAATGGCTTTCATTTCTTTGTTTGCTAAATACTTGACTGTGATATATTATGCCTGTTATTTATTTCCTCATTTTGCATCTGTAACTTGCTATATTGATCTTTTTGGAGTGGTAAGCAATTAAGAGTTTCTTTCAGCCTTTTGACAGTTTTCCAGCATTCTCTTCTTTTTTTTTCCTCTCCTTCTTATTTGTAATTTTTATACTCTTTCTACCTTGGAAGAGTAAGGTTTGTTGTAAATGAAAAAATTTAATTTCCCACATGGGGGTGGGGTGGTCATTGAACTTTTAGTATTGTGGTAAGATGTGTACGTAGCTTTCTGAAGAGATGTTTTGAGAGCTATTGATTTAATGTTATTTATTGTCAATGTGAATACCATTTTCCTCCCCATCTTTATTTTCTTTCAGGTTCAGTATTTACATGCCTTACTGTAGCACTGGGATTTTATCGTTTATGGATATAACAAGACACAAATTTAAAGGGACTTCTTCATCTGAGTTTCTGAAAAAGAGAAGTTTTTAATCTTTGCCTGGATTTTAACCAAATCTTGACTGTTTTATTTATTATTTTGTAAAGCAGACTCTGTTGAGAATGCAACCAAAGATGTGCCTAGAAACAAGCTGTGCACACACCTTGCATATGTTGAACCTTACCTCTGACAGAAGCACTTCTGCCATTTCCCTCCGTTTTGAGCTGCCAAGCTCCTGCTGCTGCCAAGTGTCCTGCGCAGGCAAAGGCAGTGGGCCTGCATGCTGTGGAGAAAACCAATGGAATTATGTTCCAGTGCCTGTTCAGACATGCTGGCCAAACTCAGTTGCTTGTATTGGACTAAGTATTGATTATTAGTGTAAAACTGAAGCTACACGTTCTGTGGCTTGGAGGCACTCTTGTATAAGTGGAGTTTATGCTAACTGAATCATGCTTACTTCCCTCCCGCTAACACTTGCTCATACAGTTACTATGATCAAATATTTGTTTGGCTATTTTTGTAACATAGCTATCAGCTTGTTTTTCAGATGGCTGCCCAATCAGTTGTGTTCATGAACGAGTACTGTGTAAAGATAGCAGTGTTTGCTGCTAGTTTTGTTTGTAAGTTATTTGTAGAGATTTTTGTGACTAACTTGCCTTTGGTACACATAAGTATCTGATACTCATTCCATATGCTAACTGCTAACCTTACCACTGTAACTGGAAGTTTGAAGTGCAGTAAAATACACTAGTTGTGTTAATTTGTACTTAGGTGATACAAAGTGTCTCAGGTGCTGCCTTCTTGATGAAAGGGAGTTGATGCTTCTAGAAAGGCAAGAGATTTTAAATTGTGGTTATGAAGCAGGGTCTTAGGCAAGAGAACTGCAGTACCAACAGTCTTCTGGGGGTTTTAATGTTTTATTTCTTAAAAAATCATGTTTATTCTTCAAATGTGGAATTCTGATAGTGATTATATAATGAAAGCAGTAATGGGCACATGTGAAGATGTTTAATCCACTTCTGAACAAACCCACGTGAAGCAGTAAGTGCCACTGAAAGCAGTGAAAAAAGGTGTCCAATGTATCCAGGTATCTATCATTCTTCCACTGATGAAATGACTGCTTTAGCAGCAGAGCTGCCATCTATGTTCCTTCATTCAAGGGAAATTTCCCTTTTCTGCTTGCTCTTGGGAGGGGAGCTCAGTTTATGCACTGGTGATAAATGCTGTTAGAGCACAATAATGGCTTTGCTTAATGAAAGTAAAGCTTTTTGGCTATTTTGCACCTGTACTGTAATAACCATTTAACATTTTTGTGGTTGGAAGTGCCAGCTTTGATCATGTGCAAGTGCAGAGGAAGAGATGGATGCCTGTAACAATATTATACTGGCCTGAAATAAAGAATTTTGACTATTTCATAGAATATGAGTTTTCATTCTAAATGCAACTTTTTCATTTGAAAATAGTCTCTTTGGTTGAAGGTAAGTCACTGCTCATAGCAAGTCTTTTAAGCTATGAATTTGCAAACTCAACAGCCCCTCCAAGACACTCAAGAGGAATAACATAAGGAAAATAACTATTGCAGACTGACTTAACAGTTCCTCTAAATTAATGAATTTATATTCAAGAGCTTCACTTCTTTGTTTAGAAAATTATTTTTTATACTAAGTTATGGGATTAGACAAGCAATAATTCAGTTTTTAGAATGACTTTGCTATTGGTCTTATCTTCCTAAGGCAGATGGTTCTATATATGTCCATGTAATCATCAGTACATGTTGGCCTGGAGGCTTGTGCATCTGACAAATAGTTGCTAAAATAACTATTTAAGACTGATTTTAAATACAGGGTCTATCCTGCTAAAAACAGATACTGTGCAAATAAATTTCTGTTTAGGGCAGGTGGAAGGAAGAAGTGAAAGATTACAGAGCAGCAGCATCTTGGAATTACCAAAGTCTAAGCAAACCAGCACTTCTTGGTGAGTGTTTAAGCAAGGAAGAAAGTTAATGTCATTCAAGAAAAATACACTGTAAATAGAACATAATTATTATGTCCTAGCCCATAAAGTATTCCGAGTGTTGTGTAAAAGCTTATTAGTCCCAATCTGTGGGCATAGACACAAAATCTTCTCCTGTTTTCTCTGTCTAACACTGTCTCATATACCACATGTATTCATTGGCATTCAAAAGTTTAGAAAATCCCTCCATATATTTCCAAACACAAATCTGACAATGAGATTTAAACTCAAGGAATGAGCCTTTTGGTACAGGTTAGAATCTTACATCAAGATGCAATACTAAATATGGAATCACAGAATAGTTTGGGTTGGAAGGGACCTTAAAGATCATCTCATTCCAGCCCCCCTGCTATGGACAGGAGCACCTTTCATGGACCAGGTTACTCAAAGCCCCATCCAACCTCGCCTTGAACACTTCCAGGGATGTGTCATTCACAATTTCTCTGTGCAACGTATTCCAGTGCACCAGCACCCTCACAGTAAAGAATTTTTTTACTAATACCTAATCTAAACTGACCCTTATCCAGTTTAAAGCCGTAACCCCTTGTCCTGTCACTACATGCCTTGGTAAAAAGTCCCTCTCCAGCTTTCATATAGGTCCCTTTCAGATACTGGAATGTGCTCTAAGGTCTCCCCAGAGCCTTCTCCAGGCTGGACAACCCCAATTCTCAGCCTGTAGGAGAGGTACTCCAGCCCTCTGAGCATCTTCATGGCCTCCTCTGGATTTGTTTGACCCAGTCTATGTCCATATTATTTTGGGACCCCAGAGCTGGACACAGCACTCCAGGTTTGGTCTCACCAGAGCAGAGCAGAGGGGCAGAATCACCTCCCTCGCCCTGCTGGCCACGCTCCTTTTGGTACAGCCCAGGATACAATTGGCTTTCTGGGCTGCAAATGCACATCTTCTGAATGTTGAGTCTCAAATGACCACTAAAATCACGAATAGGAGACCTAAGTTGGCAACTCTCCAAATTTGTTTCTGTAAGACTGTATCATGCTGTATATTGTCTCTAACTGGAATCAGTAGCAATTCTGAATGTACAGAGATACTTTTGTGACTTTGATTTTTAATTTGCAGAGCTCTGTCAAAAGATGCAAGTGAAAAATAAACAAGGTTGTTTTACCATGAAACCACTTCAGCTGTGAAAATCTGCAGTAGCTCCCCAGTGATTCATAAATCACAGAATATTTGCAGTTGGAAGGGACCCACAAGGATCATGAAGTCCAACTCTAAGGTGAATGGCCTGTATGAGGATCAAACCCATAACTCTGGCATTATTAGCACCGTGCTCTGACCAACTGACCTAATCTCATGTATCTGTTCATTTCCTGCCTGGCCTAAAAAGAAATAAAAAAGAATAAAATTAAAAAAGCAATCCAGAAATATTAGGTCTCTCAGGCTCTCTCTTTAAGTCAGTTTGGAAGCTGAAGCTGAGCTCCAACCCTAATTTCCTTTCAAGAAAAATCCATTTCTATTGTGAGCATGTAAGAGTCTGTCTGTGCTAACACTAGTTTTTCCTGTACATTTCCCCATTCACATAGCAAAGACAGAAGGATATGTTTCCTTTTGAAGAAGGAAATTGAGAATCATTCCATTTGCTGGAAAACCTAAGTTGCCCCAAAACTTCTTTGTGTTTTGCAGAACAAATTGAGATCCAGAGTTCTTACAAAACTGTATTTACTTGTGGTGTATTACTGGGAGTATCCTGAGTTTTGTCTGTTTCAGCTTTCCTTCTTGTTTTCAGTAAAAATCTGAAAGGGAGCAGTCTTCCTTTCACTGGTATGTATTAGACAAATTGTTTGCTTCAAGTATTTTATTACTATTAAATCCTATTCAGTCTAGACCCTTTTCTATTGGAAATGTTGATTGCATCATTCATTTCCCAGAATGTTGTAGAGTTGTACTTAAAACCACAAGTTGACAAATGGAAACATATTTTTAATGTAGATACGAAATCTGCTTCAATTTTACTAACCACAAATGTTTTGGTTTACTAGAATAACACTTCTCCTAGTTGTGAATGTTCACTTAACTGACCTTTCCAAAAATGGTGAAATCCTAGCTGCAAGCAGCTATTAACAGTACCTTCAAGATGTTTTGAGTCATACTTTTTTAGTGGACTTTTCTCTTCTTACTCTTGCTACCATCTGCAGACCTTGCACAGGAAAACTGGTGAGATTTTTCATGTGGTTTGGGTTTTTTTGTTTTTTTTTAATCAGCAAAGTTAGGTAAATTCCTGTAACTAGTTCTCTTGAAGTACTGCAAGATGTGAACAAGACTTAGTTTTGCATCTCCCACTGAGTTTTCAGGAATCAGGTAAACTACCTTTATTATGATTTCCAAAAATTATCAAAGCTCTGCAAGACAATTTACTGTTTAACAGAATTGCTATTTAAAGTATCTTTTCAAGGAGTAAGTACACAGTGAAATCAATTTTTAATGTTTTAATGTATTTGAAAATTATTTGTCTGATGACATTTTATTTTTAATTGTTTTTCCTTTATTTATATGGATCTTAAATTTACAGGTTTTTTTGTTATTGGGTGTTGTTTTCTTTCTTCTTTTTTAAATTTTAGAATAAAGATTTCTGTATAAGCAATAAATTTCCTTTAGTCTCTAAATACAAAGTTCATTTACAATCAAATATGTGCCTGGAGTTTTGGGGGTCGCTTTAATCAGAAACAAATGCATACACTCCTGGAGATAGATGGCCTGCTGTATCTTTGTTAGAAAGGTTCCTTTGGCTTAGAACATATTTTTTACTCTATTGCCAAATATTTTAAGGCAGCAGTGTTGATCCTTTATTTTACACTTAAATTCTATGTCAGAGCAGTCACCCCTTATCCTCACCATGCAGTTTTGCAACTACATAAAGATCATAGAGGAAGATAGCCAGCATTTGCATAGTGTTCCTTTGAAATCTGCCTGTTCCAAGGAAGAAGATTTTGGTTTTCTTGGGAGGGTGCCCATCTGGTATCGAAAACAAAATACTGGAAATGAGTAACAAAATATTGCAGCAAATATCAACCTTGGGCCAATGTTTATCCCCGTAGTGAGGCATGTCAATGCGGTGTAATATTTCAAACACCCCACGTCCAATATGCACCATGTCAAACCCTTAGAAGTTCATTAGGTTCCCCACTGTATTCTGAAGTTACATCAGCTTGATTCGAGTCATGAGTAATACTACTCGTGAATAGTCTCTCCTTGTTTCATGAATAAAAATGTAGTGAGGGAAAAAAAGAAGGGTGGTGTGTTTTGATTGTGGTTTGGGGTTTTTTTCCCTGCGGGGAAGTGGCACATGTTCTCTAAGAACTTTAAACAGAGCTGTGTGGTACATGAATATAACAGTGGCATATTTATAGCAAGCAACTGAATTTGGTCAAATCAAGCTTGTATACAGGGCTCCAAGGTTTGCATCAGAGCCAACAGAAACAGCAATAGTTGTCTTGGCAGCAGTCAGGAAGGGAAGCTGGGCAGGTTTCTCAGTGTGAAGGGAAAACTTGGCATTTATACTGCTTAAACTTTCGTCTCCAGCATGCTTTGGTCTTTCTCCATTGTTAAAAATCCTGCAGTCCTCTTATTCAGGACTGTTGGCAATGCATGCTATTTCATGAATAGGCAGCTATCAAATGTGTCAGTTTTGATTGTGAGTTTGAATAATTTGTATTACTCCAAGTCATTCTCTCTTTACCCAGGATCTATTTTCTTGTGGCAAAGGTATACTATGCTTTACACACTTACAAAGTTCTCCCAGTGATGCAAGAAATGAATAAATACAAAGGAAGCTTCAGAAGCTCCTTCTAAAGGCTACTTACCACAACCAGATCCAGATAGTAGCAGGAGATTTTTAAAATCTTTTATATCGTGCTCTCAAAGAAGTCAATTCCAATGCCTCATGATTTACATGCAGAGTTCCCTTGTGTTCCTCGACTCCAGCTAAGCCAAGGACCTAAACACCTCTTGTCTGAGCTACCAAGCTCTTCACTGAGCATTTGAGACCAAATAAAGCGAATGGCATGAGCCTATTCTAAAAAAAAATAACCTCTGCTGGTGCTTGGAAGAGACTGAGCATGCCTAGTGTGGATCTTGCATGTGGATTTTACCTTTTTGTTCAGTGTTTTTCTTTCACATAGCTAGTTACCTTTCCTCATGTGTTACATTGCACCACCACCCTGAAGGACTGAGTTCTGGGAAGCTTTTCAAGAAGGAGCTGAAATCGTATGGAAGTTGAGGGGGGAAAAAATGCAAGATATGCCTCACACTTCCAAAAGTCCGTAAGAAAATTATTGCAGAGATGTTAGTATTTTTATTCCCTCTAAAAAAGAGCCTTGTTTAAAAATAAACTGAATTGATTTATTTCTTTAATCCTTCTAGCCACCTTCCAGTCTCTGCGTTGCAGCAAGCTCCTCTAGGTGATTTGTTTCATTTTTAATAATCTGGTTTGGGGATACCCATGACTACAGCTCTCAAAAAAAGCTATGCTATTAGTCTCTCTTTTTACTGCAGTAAAAATGCATTCAAGACTTCACGACATCTAACAATGTATTTTCTGCTGAACTGCTTAAGCAGTTAACGTGACTCATTTGATACAGGGTCCCAGTTTGCCCTGAGGTATCAGACCACACCTGACAAGTTATAAATTTGGTGATTCATTAGGTGCAGTTAACTGGGGGGTTGGGAATGTCTAAGTAGGCTAATCCTGTTTGATAAACACTGTCAGTCCTCAGCTAACAAAGCAAAAATATGCTCACTCTGAAATGTAAATGTCTAGTAGAAACGTCATCTCCATTTACTTAAAGGCCAGTTTTTTGAAAGGTATTTTCTTTTTCTGCTGTAACCTAACAGGAAAAAAGGGGGGGAAAGCATGGTTCTGTACTTGGGCACTCTTACCTTGTTTTCCTTTGCAGTTCCTATCTTTGAATTTTCAATATGTCATTTAATAAATTCTTCTGGATTTTTTTATAGGCCATTTGTAGTTTCAACGTTGTTTTCAAGCTTTCTTGTCCCTGCCAGGTTGTAGAGAGATTTGGAGGAGGCAAGGGTTGTTTTTCAGTGTGTTCTTAATGAGGTATTTAATGTATTTCTTAATAAAACAGTGTTCAATGCATTGAAATATGACCAAAGGCTCCCTTGCAAGTCTTTACTTGTTGACAGAAGTTAAAGGCTTATTTATATAGAGGTTTCATATCAGTCTTCTGATTGATGCTTGTTTAAGTTTTTGTACAAATTGTATTTCAAGTAGCAATTTAAATATTTTTGTACACTGTTAGTACATCACCACATGCAGCAAAACCACAAGACCCTGAGGTATTCAGATGTTTCTGAATTAAACAAGCCACAGGAGCACATATAAACAGACACAAATAGAGGGGGGAAAAATTGCAAGGTGCTAGAAGTCTGTGTACTGCATAAATATCTAAGATACCAAATAGATAAGACAATAGCAACAGTGAAAGAAAACATAAGCAAAGCCAGTCTCTTCAGTCCATTAATGAAGATTAAAGCGTGCAGCTCCTCTTTGCTCTTGGACAAAACCCAGCGATGGAGACAGGCAGCTGTTTATCAGCTGCTTTTGCAGCAAGTGTAGCTGCCTGTTCCTGTAGCTAGTAGTAGCAGAGTGTTAACCCAGCAATCTCTTCACTGTGAAGGTGGTGAGGCACTGGAACAGGTTGCCCAGAGAAGCTGTGGATGCCCCATTCCTGGAAGTGTTCAAGGCCAGGTTGGATGGGGCTCTGAGCAACCTGGTCTAGTGAAATGTGTCCCTGACCATGGCAGGGGGGTTGGAACTAGGTGATCTTTAAGCACCCTTCCAACCCAACCATTCTCTGGCTCTACTAAAATGGAGGATTATTTTGTGTACTTTTCTGCTCTCCTGATATGAAACACTTTATTACAAGTAAGTTGAGTTTTATATGAACTGCATTAGACTTGGTGTGAAAATCATGATTTATATATGATGGGGGTTGGCTGGTTTTTAGATCATTAATATATGTTTCTCTAGCATACTGGGTTTGAGTCCTGATTGCTAA
Organism: Grantiella picta; assembly: GCA_013397955.1. Taxonomy (NCBI): domain Eukaryota; kingdom Metazoa; phylum Chordata; class Aves; order Passeriformes; family Meliphagidae; genus Grantiella; species Grantiella picta. The sequence goes on from VZRM01008258.1 coordinate 970,459, forward strand.
TGACCAAAGGATGATTATTCCTTGCTAATTAGCCTAACTGAAGTAACAGCTGGGCTAAGTGATGTGGTGATACATCTAAGTCAGAATGAGCTGTAGCCATGCTGGTGAGATTCCTGTAGAGTGATTAGAGAGACAGCCTACAAAAGGTAAAAACCAAGAAAAGTGAGTTGCTTCTTGAAGCACTGCCTTGGGGCTGGCAGGAATACTAGAAAGATATATACATAATGACACGGAAAATCTCAAGAAATGGTAATGTTCAAGAAGGCCTAAGACCAATAGCAGGAGCAAGTTAGTTGCTAAGCTACGAGGCAATTTTGGACAGCAGTTATGTAGGCAAGGATGGTTTAACAGGTCTGTGCCGAAGTTCCCATGTTGAGAGGTTATATGGAAGCATTATGTCAGCATCAAATCATCACACACAGAGTACAGCAGTCCTGTTGCTGGGAAAGATACCTGCACTGCCAGGGAAAAGACTGCTTTGCTTTCCACTCTGCATAGGGCTGGGGAAGCTGGGCAGTGAAAGCCTTTATGCCTCACTCAGTCCCACACTCAGATGAGTCCCTCAAATTCCAGCTCCTGCTGGGATAATTATACAGAAAAATCCAGCTTTTGGGAGCAGGGAGGTAGCTTCTGGCTGCTTTTCATAGCACTTCCTACTAGGTCTGCAAGCACTTCAAACTTCTGCCCTTTCAGAAGAGATTCTAGCCTGCTTGAGGACAGGAAACAATGACCCTTGGCATAATCTTTTCTGCAGTGGGGATGAACTGGGGCCATTGAATGATAAAAAGATACTTTACTCTTTTGCTGGGGACCCGAAGGGCTGAAGGGCTTTTCTCCCAGAATGGATTCTAGCATTTCCAAACACAATGGATGGTGAATTCACTGAGTCCCTAGCTAGCCAGCATAAGAGATTCACTCCATTTAACCCTTGTCCCAAGAGACCTGTATGTGGGTTGCTTTTTTTTTTATTTGTGGTCTCTGCTACCACAGAGCTCAGATCAATGGAAGTACTCATCAAATATGTAACTGGCACTTGTGATGGAGATTGATAAATATGGCTAAGTACAGCTATGTATTACACAGCTACACTGGTGCTGTTTGTTCCTTGCACTGGTGCTGTGGACTGACATAGGCTGCTGCCAGAATCTTGATTTCATTATTTTTGGTATGTGATAAATGTTAGTCAGCTAGACAGACTTATGAAGACACATTTGATCTGTATGACAATTATGATTCTTTGAGCTCTTTCCCTAGTTTCCCTAGTACATCCAGTTTAATTTACTGTGGATTGCTACCTCCACTCATTCAGGGAGCTTTTCAAATAATACAAAGCAAAGAATACTTGGAAATGTAAAAGGAGAATTGCACAAAATGTATAGTTTCATCAACGGGAGATTGTGCCAGGCCAATGTGGCAGCTTTCTTTGGTAATAACTGTATAACACACTTCCTAGGCAAAAGAAACACAATAGATCTAATAGATCTTGACTTCAGGTTCCACACAATCTAACTTGAAGGAGACCCAAAGACAGTGCTGTTAAGAAGTTACCTCATGATGGCAAGACAAAAAGAGTTCTGTTCACTGCTGTTCAAGAAAGACCAATTCAAACTGTGAGTGTTCTGAAGAAGGGCCACTAGGCTGTTCAGAAATATGTTTCATTTACCCTAACAAATGAAAACTGAAGTCGAGATGACTCTGGGAATGCACTCATGGGTGCCATGTTAGTGACAAACACATAAAAATTGAAAGAATTGTTTAGGGTGAAGGACACAGACTTGCCACAAGCACACTTAGGGTGGAAATTATAAAGATGCTCCTGACCATCAGAGAATTTAGGATTTGGAATAGGAGTTCAGTAGAAGAGGCAAGAAGAAATGTAGCTGGAAAACTAGCATGAACCAACAGAGTCACATTATACTGTGTTGTGCTTATGTTAGCAAAGTCAGGACCTCATAGGGAACTTACCTCTGTTATAGGTTTATATAAACACTGGAGGGAAATGCTTTTTATTTTTTGGCTATCTGAAAACTTTTACCAGAGCTGTAACTACAAGATTATATCCACGGGTTCAAATGTCAGGACTATGTCAGCATTTTTTTACAGTAAATTCAGTAGATCAAAAAACACGTCTTGCCCTAGTGTTCAATGAGTATGAAAAATGCAATTTTTAAAGGCTTGGGTTTGTTTTAGTCTTCTAATCTTCTGCCAATGCATCTGAGATAATTTACTATAAAACTCAAGGCATCACTCATGGGCTATTCCCCTCAGTATAACAAGAGTCTGAAAGAGAAAACATCTAGATTCTGAAATGTGCTACGCCTTATTTTAATCTTGAAATGATCTTTTAAATTTCTTTAGAGATATTTTTAATATATATGTACATCTAATTACAGCTAAAGAAAATTTGTACTTCAATTATCCTTCCTTCCTGCTAGGCCCTCAGCAGATGAACAATCCCAGAGAATCTTTAGGCTGGGTGCTCTCTGCCTCACCACACCTCAATAGATCCTCTCTCCTGCTCCCAGAAGTCCAAAGATAAAAAAGAGTAAATATGTGTGTGTGTGTGTGTGTGTGTGTGTGTGTGTGTGTGTGTGTGTGTGTGTGTGTGTATCTGCACGTATATGTGTATATAAGTATACATATATATATGTATGTATGTATGTATATGTGTATATATATATGTATGTGTGCACACATGCAGGGAGGGCGGGGAAGGACACATCTGTCCTGCTTTACGTTCACTGTACCCAGCCTTAGTATTTAAGCAGAGTTACATCTGAACACACCGCCCCACAGCCCTGGTATGAAAAAAGGAGTTTCCCGCACTCCTATGAAAAGTCATTTCTTGGAGTATCAGAATCAATGGCTTACAAGCAATATGGCTGTTTTACAGTCTTCTCAATCTCCCTCTATGATCTGCACATTCTGTTCCTTATTCAAACCAAAACGGCAGATGCCTCATTTCACCACAGCCTTGGTGAAGCCTTCACCACTGCCCCACTGCAGGCTGGGCACCTCCCAGGGGTACCTCTGCTGCTCCCCGCTGTCCTAGTCCTGCAGCCCGTTGCTGGAGATCTGGGGTGCAATTCCAACAGCCCAACTAAGACTGATGGGAAGCTGCAGGCATTTTGAGAACAGATGAAATGGAAGCCTTTTCTTGTGTCTTGATGACACAAGTAACCTCTGCTCCTTTTCCGTCCACCAACTCCAACTGCTGGTCACCATCCAGCTCTCGGATGTTGCAACACTGCATTGCAAGCCTCTGTGTTTTCATCCTCTGTTCCGAAGCCCCGCTCCTGCTGGCAGCACCGTGTTTTGCCTCTGGCGAAATGAAACACATCTGCTGCTCCTCAAGGGCTGTCTGTCATCCTGCTTTCCTCCACCAATACAAGAGTTATCATAAACGAGGTTTTCAGGTGTGATGGGTCGAGAAAACTAAGTGATTTGGGAGGTGTAAGCTTTCAGCTTGCCTGTCCTCTGTTATTTACTTCTTTGTTTAGGTTTCCTGAGGAGAAATAGATAAGGTCCTTTAAAGCAGGTTCTTAGTTGGCAGCTTGGTGAAGAAGCAGTGGGAGTGTGTGTTGGAGAAACTGGAATAAACAACAAAACCAAAACATAAGGTCACAATTCAAGCAAATATGCCAGAGGGAACACTAGGAGCAGACACTGTTTATTGCTCAATGTGGTCTAAAGTCCAGGCAGTGTGAGAATGCAGTCCAACAGAGCTGAAGCTGGGAATGGAGAGGTACATAGAGAGCAGGCCACAGAGGAGGCAGCATGTTTCCTTTGAAAAGGGTCAATAATAATTGGGCAGTAGGCTGGAAATATTTAGTCATATAAAAGGTGTCAGTGTTAGCAGCAGAATAGAAGCTTTCACACATTTCTTTATTTAAAAAAAATGAATAAGACATTAACCATTAGTGTGAGACGCAGGTCAGTCACCATTTCTTACACAAACTATTGCAGCTGAAAATGACTGTGGGAAAACTTCCTAATTAGCCCTGTTCGGTTTTTTGTTTTTTAAGAAGGGAAAAGTAGCTGAACTTCTGAATCTAGTTTCCTGTGGAAACAAAGCTTACACAATCAGTGTTTGTCCTCTACCTAATAATTTTTGTAACCCTCTGGCAAATCAGGTTTTGACTCAAGTTGAAAGACTGATAGTGTTGGACATGATTATGTTTTTTTAAACATTTTGTGAAGTCTGGCAGCACGATAAGGGACAGAGCCAAGTTACTGCCCTGACTGAAGAAAAGGCTCTCAGCGATTATGAGTTGCTCCCAGCCAGCTGGCCAGGCAGCACACACGTGCCGACAGTGAGTATTTTTGTAGCTCCAGACCAGTCCCAGTTTGTTGTCTCTTGGTAGTGACAGTGTGATTGGAGGCACGAGGAGAGCTGGGATTATTGTGCTGAAGAGAAAGAGTTATGGGACAAAGGACACAAATCTGTAGGAAATCAGGCTTCATTAGTTGTGCTGCTCAGGAACAACATGTTTGTCTAACAATAGCTTTCTACCCAAGCACATACGTCAGAGCCAGATTAGATTTCTATTTGCATACCTCCTTACCTTTCTCAGGAATGCCTCTGGCATAAAACTCAATTTCTCTTTCTTTCTTAAGGCATGGGTCTCCTGGAAAGTAACCGTAAAAGTTGCATCTTATTTCTTAATAGATTTATTACTTTGTTTACTTTAAGTCAGATGAACTGGGTTTAATAACCACATCAAATGTTTCCTGCTTTTTTTTTAATCCTCTTGGCTCTTCACAAATAACATAACAGAGAGAGAGAGCAAATGAGCTGGATGCAATTACATTTTGTGCACACACACTGAGAGCAGAACCTGAAGACATCATTGTTGTGCAATGTAAGCAAGGCATAAACTTATCCTACTGAACCCTAGTAGCTGGTGATCTGAGAGGGAAAGAATCCAATGGATTTCTGAAGCATAGGGATGAGCCTGTAGTACTGACAGGAAGAACGGGATTTTTTTGTTTTCTTTAGATCTGAACACATTCTATACGTACTTGTTGAAATAATAAACATGGAAAAAAAACAACCCACAAGGAAACTTTAATAGCCATGGTACGAAAGAATGGTGTAGTATTCAAGGGAGTTTTTAATCTGCAGGGAGAGAGAACAGGAGCTGCCCTCTTCTTTCTGTCTTACGTAGTCTAAGGTCTGTATTATGCTCATTATAATGATATCAGTGTTTCTAAATTAAAGTGACAATGCCTAGATTCCTCAGGGATGTGTGTCACAGAAATGCATGTGCTAGTAATTAAAACAGAGTTTTCAAATATTGTTTGATATTCAGACAAGAAGAACCTTTTTATGCACTTGTGCAACAAAAAAAAAAGGAAGCTAGAGCCAAATTGAGGGCAGCATTAATACACTGCATTGCCACTGACACCACATGAAACCTTGTGCCCTACTGTTGCCACCAGCCACCCCAAATACTGGGTACCATTTCAGAAACTCAGTTTTTATGGAAGTCCATTCAAACCTCAGCTCCATGTTCCCACCAGTAAGTAACCACTTTGAAAAGTCACTCCAAAGAATAACGAGTCACCTAGAAAACAAATGAGACACAACTACAATGAAACAGATACTACTTTAGTAGATCCAACCAATAGGCTACTCAGTATGCAGCCATCAGTATTGTGCCTTTTGAGGGGCACGTATTTGATCTTTCAGGGGGAAAAAAAGGCATAAAGAGGCAACTGGGCTGCATTTCATGGGGTAGGGGATAGTCCTTCCTGATCCCCCCATAGACAACAGGTTTGTGAAAAGAAATACAGAGCAATTACCCTAATCACAGTCTTAGCAAACACGATTAATGATCAAACAGTTTTCCAATGTTTTGGCAAATCCTGTCTTAGTGTTATTCGCCTTGAATTCCTCCCACAGCAATAAGCTGTGTAAGTTGACAAAATGCAAATTCAAAAAGCGCTACCTTTTTCATCCCAGGGGTGCTCTAGCTTGATTATACCCAACCTACTCTTTAGTAGCTGTCCTAATTTCTTCTGTTGTTATAATTTTAGAAGGAAGTTTTTACAGGCTCTTCATACATGATATGAATTAGTACTCCAAGGTATCTTGCCCAAAAAAAGAGGATGAAAAATAGCCTTTGGTTCCAGGTGCATTGTTGGTTTAATTTAGTCAGGTGTGTCTGGTGGAGGAACAGAGGAGTAGCATTTTAAGGCTTGCTGATTTTGCTCCCACTTTGCCTTTATGTGTTCTGAGGCTAAAATAAAGCTTGTGTTGCACACATAGTGTGGCTAAAGAATTAGCTCCACTCATCAGCTGAACTGCCTACGAGTTTTACATTGGGTCAAATCTTCACAATCTAGCAGCTCAGATCTGCTTTCAAAACAAACATGTCAATTGTGTCATTAGAAGTCTAAAATACACCCACTGGGCAAGGCCTGTATCCCAATGTGGTTGCGTGAGTCCTAGGCTGAGTCAAGGGGATCCTGCTGAAAGCAGCACTTCATCCAGAACAGTAGTGAAGGGTATGGGGTTTGCCTCATTCAATTTTTGCAGTAACTTGCTATAGTCTGTTGATGTTTGCTCAGTCACACCTGGTCAAACAGGTTTACATTGTCTCCTGCTTCATAGTCGGTTTCTTTTATTTCTTTCTTTCTTCTTTTTTTTTTTTCCACTGTGATTTTGCTTGGTTTGTTTTCGTTTTTTTAACTTTTTTAAACAGTCGCACTAGAATTGTTATCACAAAGTATCACGATGGAAAAAATAAAGTGGGCTCCAGAGGCCTGCCCTGAGTTCAGATTTAACTGTCTGAGGTCACTTGCTTACGATACATGTTCATTTTAGTAATTAATACATATGACTGAGTGCAGAGCAGAGACTTTTGAGTCTTCCCAGCCCTTCCCTGTGTGGTTCAAGCAAGTACATTTTTCTATCCTGGCACATGCCTAGTGGGAAATCAGAAAGCAGTTTTTGCATGGCACGAGCTGAAACCTTTCCCCTTGCTCACAAGGGGAGAAAAGCTGACTTGCAGCAATTTTTAATCCAGGAATACAAACTCTGTGGAGATGGACTCTCTTAGTTCTTATCACAGTGGATAGCTGTGACAGCAGTGCTAATTTAGAGTAAAGCATTTTTGGACCAAATAAGTGGCACACCAGGGAGAGTAGGAGGTCTGGAAGGAGGCTGAAGAAAGTGTGGATGAGTAACCCAGGTTATTGTACTAATGAGATTATGTTTTGCTTCAAGATCTACTGTAGAGAGAGAGCCTGAGTCATTTTGTGTTGGCCTACAGCATGGGGATTTAATGACCAAAATAGCTGTATTGCTGCTAGGGCATGTCTTGGTTCCCTGGGCACCTGCTCACAGCTGTCCAGGAGAGTTACAGGGAACTTTTCCTTTCAGTCTTCTCTATGCCACCAGCCACTGTTCTCTCACCAAGCCTCTCCAAGACCTCCCTTACTTTCAGGCAGTGCCCTGCACACCCTTCAGGCTTTTTGGCTTCTCCACTGAGGCTTGGTGAGATTGCTTTTTCCCGGGATCCAGCCTGGGAAGTGTCTGACAGCAGGAACCCCCCTGCCTCCTACCCCACTTTCTCTGGGCTGGGACTTCCCTTCCCACATCTGGGGCCTCCCCAGGCCCCCTGTTAGACGGGAACCTCTCTGTGCTGCAGGGAGCCCCCTTCTCCAGGGAGCACAGCTTTCCCCTCCCTGCAGGCATTGCAATGCTATCAGCCCCCGCTGAGCCCGTGTTTGATTTCCCTGTTTTATCTCCAAGCACCATGTAGAGCATTTCATATCTACAGAAACGTGTATAGTATATATCCTGTTACAGTGATATAACACAGACTGGTGTTAAGTCCCTTTTATACAGTTTATCAGACTCCCTCATAGGGTATTAATTTATTGTGTATTAATTATATTGATATAGTTGCAGCAATACGTAGTTACCCATGTAAAAATAGGGTAAGAAAAATCCCCTAGCTAAGGAAAAATTTGTAGTTTTAGAAAAACTTTCACGTGCCTAACTTCTGTTTCAGGAATCCTGTGATTCTCTGTGTGCATTGATGATAACTTCCTTCTCCAAGTGATACAGGAACCACCAAGGAGAGGTGCTGTGCTGGACCTTGTTCTCACCAACAAGGAGGATCTGATATAGAATGTGAAGCTCAAGGGCAGCCTGGGCTGCAGTGACCATTGAATGGTGGAGTTCAAGATCCCTGGGGCAGCAAGGAGGGAGCACAGTAAGCTCACTACCCTGGAATTCAGGAGAGCAGACTTGGGTCTTTTCAGGGATCTGCTTGGGAGAGTATCATGAGATAAAGCTCTGGAGGGAAGAGGTGCCCAAGAAGGCTGGTTAATATTCAAGGATCACCTCTTCCAGCCTCAGGAGTGATCCATCTATAAAAAGAGGAAGTCCAAGAAAGAGGAGTTCAGGAAAAAATGCCAGGAAGCCTGCACTAATGAACAACTTGTTCTAGTAGAAGCTGTCCCTGCCCGTGGAATGGGTTTGGAACTCAATATTTAAGGTCTCTTCCAATCCAAACCGTTCCATGATCTAGCTGCATGCATGACTAAAGTGAGTAACTGCATAACTATATTTCTATAGATACATATACATACAGAAATATGTGTATATATTTCTATTCTAGTTCTCCACTGCTCCCCTTTCCTTGGTTATCTCGTCTGCCTTGTCCATCATTCAGAGTTTGTGCTCCACAAGCCCAAAGCACAGTGCCCAAGGTGGTGTTTGTTCACAGATATGTTCTGTATGGATACATTTTACAGCTCACTTGTTCTGTCAGAATTCAGATGTTATATTGATTTAAAAACTTGAAGGAGAGAGAAGTTATCTTCAAGTGTATCCAAACTTGTGTTTAGCCTTACTCATTGCTTTTAGTATTAGGCAGAACTGTCAGTAGAGTTTTTATGGGATTGGTTATACCTCAAAAATATAAGCATTCTTATGGATTATAGTAGTGGTGGCAGAGCTGCACCTACAGAGTATCAGGATCTGGGGCTCCCAACTTGCAAAATTACTTTGTTTGGTTCCCTCTCAACACAAACTATTCCATGAGTCTATGGATGCTAACAGAACTGAGCACTGTGCAGAAGAGAAGCCCTAAATTAGATAGCACTAGGAAGAAATTCAAACAGACTATGGAATTACTGGACTGGGCAAAAAAGGTGTGTTAGCCTTGTAAGCTCATCTCATTAATTTTCTTCCTTCCACAGTGCAGTGCAACTACAATTTCTATCCCCCATGTCATCCTTTAAAATATTTTAATGTTTGTTTCAGTGCACTCTAGGCAGTTAATAGATTCTTCCATATATTTGTGACTGCTTGACTTTCATCAATTTACATTTATTTATTGATGGTACTTTTTAATCCCTCAGCGGGGGGAAGTGAAAAATCAACAACCACTAAAACCATTTCTTTCCGTTTTATCAAATTATTCTTTAATGAATGTTGGGCATTTATTCTTTCTTTTAGACTGCTAAAGAATCCAGTTTCCTAGCTAGTTTCTTCAAGTTTATCTGAAAAGGCAGGATAGGGAGGGAAGATAGATTGCCCAAGTTTTATATTTGTATTGTAGCTACTCAGATGGAATGAAAATTAGTATTTTAAAAGGCATGACAACAGATTTTACAAGGATTAGTGTTTATATCACAGATAAAGCAGAAGACCGGCATGGCATGATAAAAAGTAAAAGTGGTCAGAAGTGGGTATGACTATGAAGGAGGAATAAAACTAAAAGCTGAATGATGTGAAAAGACTGAGAAGGGAAGGGACTTAATCCAATGAGAAAATGGGCAAGAATAAGTGTACTGACTTTTGTCTGTGATATGGATGAAGGGACTAATAGGGATGTCTCCCATATGGGTAGAAGAAAAGGCAGGGAACATACAAGAGTGCTGTGACTTTGAGAGAAAAGGTTGCAAAGCCTGGGCATGGTCTGTCTGCCTTGAGCTAGGACTGACTTTGATTAGTTCAAACAACAGAGTAGAACAAAAGGAAGAACAATGATTATAAAGAGACTAGAGGAATTGGATTAGCACTTCAGGGGGCTCCTTGGAAGTTCAGCAGCAGCCGCATGAAAGTTCAATTGGCAAAGACACTTCTCCAAGAAGACATAATGGCTAAAATGTAGGACTGGATGGATCAAGAGACCAAGATAAATGCACACGTCACTGGTGCCAATGTGACTGGGTACTGATACTCAGGGAAAGGCAGAAGAGTGAAAGCCTGCTGAGATTTCCATGGCAAATAGGAATGGAAAACGAAGCTTCAGCTGTCAAAAGGGAGAAGCGAAGATGGAGTTGTGAAAGCCAAGGAGAGAAAATGTTGAGAGGAAAAAGAAAGTTGGCAGAGAGAAGACAGAAGAGACAGGGATCGGTGAAGATATTAAAAAAGACAACATCATTTAAGGAGGCAGAAGTCACGAGAGCGATTTCAGTAGTGCAATGAGAGAAGATAGCAGAATCTCGGAATGCAAGACAGAGTAGAAAAAATGCTTGGAAGTGCTCTCTATGTGTGAGTTGTTGTATTAGTCTTGGTGAGCTTTGAGCCAAGGAAATGAGGGAATGTTGTGATTATTAAGAATAACAGTGTGCACACTACAGCAAAGTCAGTGAAGGCTCTGAAGGACAGAGGGAACAAGACAGAGAAGTGTTACGAGCATGTGAAAGAGAGGTGGTGTGAATATTAGAATCTGCAGGAAATGGTTTATGCAGTCTTGCACTGTGAAGAGTGCATAGGAGAAAGCTTGCTAGCACAGGTAGGGATGTTTTCAGAGACTTTTCCTTCCTCCGTCGGAAACCTGATGGACGTGCATGGGTCCTTTAGCGTCAAGGCTGGTTTTCAGACAAACCAGCAAGATGGAAGGGAATAATTAACCATAAGGAGAGAGAGCTAAGGGAAAGGAGGGAAAGATTTTGGTTGAGAAATATGGAACTCTCTAATTAGCTTAACTGGCATCCATCATCTACCATTTCCTACAGCAGCACCAGTTCTCAGTATCCACTGTACCAAAAGTCTGTGTAATAACAGGTCACTTGACAGGGATTTCAGGTCACTTGACAGATTGGCAGCTGTACCTGCTGGCTTCTAAGCTTATCCGTCTCTCTTTTGTCAAAGATGAGAAGCAGGAAAAGAAAAACCAGTTTTCATACTCGGGATCAGCAGAGATGAGCACATCATTTGCATTTTACTTTATTAATGTGGGTTAACTCAGTATTCTAGACTGATAAAAGATTCTGTAACCAAAAAAATAGGGTCAGTGGCTGCAAATCATTTTTCCCCCTAAAGTAAATAAGGTACTGTTGGCAGGGGGACTTTAGGGGGTGTGTCATATTTCATTTCAGTCAGGAAATACAGATGTAGGCTGGACCAGAAAGGCTCCTGATATTCCACCAAGGAAAAATTTTGTGAAAAAAGAGGTGCAGCTGGGCCCCACGGTTGTCACATAGTCCTACTCCTCGTGGCATCTGCTGTATTGGGTCTACGTGTTCTCCCACTGTTTTTCATCTGATCAGCTCACAGAGCTGGCTCTATCCCTGTTTTCTGGCACAGAAACCCTTTGTTATCCCTCTGTAGAAAGTGAGACCTTTTACAGCTTGGATTCTGTAATCTCCCAAAACATCATCGCTCCTCCCTTTATCCCACACTTCCCATTAGCTCAAGTACAAGGTTTTTGTCCTTCCCGCCCTATGAAGTAGCACTGAGTTACTGAGTACAGAGCATCTCATCATGGCCCTGTGGTTGTGGAAGCAATTGGATACATGCATTTGAGGGGTGTTAGCATTGAACATGCCCTACTGAGGCAGCTCAAGGACTATACAGCTCTGTGCAAAATAATCAGTAGCTATGTGTTTTTTCTTGCCTGAGGCTTCTGAGCTTTCTTAGGGCTGGGATCAGAGGCTTGGAGGCCTTCTGCTCTCCTCCAAATCATAGGAAACTTACTCCTTAGTTTGAATTAGATTTTACAGCTAAACCAACATGCTTTGAAAGGAGGGTTGTCTTTTCTGTTCTGCTCAAGCTTTCTGTGCCTCCAAGTGCACCCCCAACCTGTCAGACCCACAGTGGGATTAGACAGCTCTTCTCACCTGATCCAGTAATTACTTGCTGCCAAAAGGGTTGATCCCACTCCACCTCCTCCCTAGCCGTATACCCCAGCACCTTCCCTTCCTGTAGCACTGTTGCTCATCTAGTCTCACAGCAAGGATTTCAAGGGGCCTAATCCGGGAGAAAACTAACTCTGACACAGAGGGTGAGCAGTATTTTTGCTGGATTGGCTAGAGGAACCATCCCACCACAGGATCACATGAGCACAACCTGAGGGAGGCAGGACTGCCCATGTGGTGTCAGAGCTTGGCTGTATCATCATACCATATCCCACAGCACTCAAGAATCCATGCTGAATGCTGTTTCATGCTCTGCATCTGAGAAAATTCTTCCATTCCTCTCGCCCAGACATCAGGCAAACTTGGCAAGACTGAGTCCTCGTCCAGCCATTTGACTTTCCAAAGGTGCTCCTATTTTGAATGTGAGCAATTGACTTTCAGTAAATCTCTGCTTTCTCATCTCTGGAAGGTGTCTGGGCCTGACAGTTCAGCTCCACATCCACCACTACATTCAGTCACTCATCAGTTTCATTCCTTAAATCAAAATACAAAAATTTACACACAGGCACAGTCCCCAGATTGTCACAGACAGGCATGATGAAGAATCTACACATTGACCCAGTGGATGTGTTAATTTGTTCCTGATTATATTGGCTCTGGTACCAGAACAGGGATAAGCAAGTACTGAATTGAGATGAATTTACGCCTATTTTATATTGAACTGACATATGTTTCAATTTCCAGCACTATTATAAAAATTAAAATATAGAAAATATGCCATGTATTGTATTCTGATTTATTGGAGTAAAAAATCAGGTGTTTTAACCCTTTGAACAAATTTCCCTTAGAAATTTTTGTCACTCTCTAATCTGGCTTGCAGTGATCCTATATTGATATGTTTTGTTCTGGGTGTCTTCCTTTTTTCTTTTCCTCCATGCTTTATCTGTTGGCACAGAAATAAACCCAAATTTCATCAATGTGTATCCAGGGCTAAACAGCCAACTTACTGTCTTTTGACTGTTAATTTTTAATTTTGTGGATCTTGGCTCTGTAATCTCAGACAATAAAATTGGAAAGTATTGCACACTCTAGTCTTCTGCAATGTATTTATATTGTGCATGAACATAATCATTTTACTTGGATCCAACATAGATCTAAGATAGAAAACCTGAGAGAATATTTGTGAAATGAGAATTCTGTCTTTAAATATGGTAATTAAAAGCACATTTGTGAAACTTAAGGTGTTCGGTTTATATAGAGGTGATATAAAGGCTTATATCATAATGCCATAATACCTGTAAGATACAACACAACTACTTTTGTAATCCTTTGATTTGTTTTTGTCTAAACTTTAAATAGTATAACAAAATCTTCTGGGTAAATAAATGTGCACACAGAAACTTTACATCGTTACATATGCTCCTGAACATAGCACTGTAGGTTCATTTGGAAAGGCAAATAGAAAACTATTCTCTAATCAACACCTTTTAACTCTACTTGGAGAGGTACTCATATCTCTACAGAAAAGAGCCTCATCCTCTCCAAGGAAGTTATGCTATCACTGTGTCCCACAGGAAACTTAGGGCTATGAGGTCTTGGCATCATGGCAAAGTGGATGGAATTCAGACCAACACAGACATTTCCGCAGTGACTAAATTTACATGACTAAATGTGTGGGGGTTTTTTTCATAGGATGACAGGAATGTTTAAACAGTGGTCTGCAGAGGCACTGCTGCACACCTCACTGCTGTGGCCACCTCAGCGGGTGCTAGGTGACTTAGAGCCACTTCTATTCTCTCGTTTGCAGTAGTTCAGACAGCTTTGAATGAATCACAGGATTCCAAGAATTGGCAGCAAACCTTGTCACATGGGCAAGCTGCAGCACAGGAGCTGTCAGAACAATGTGATGACTAAGGAAGCTGATGTGATCCCTGGATGTAGAATACCTTCTGTAGGAGTAGAGAGGTGATATTACAGTAACATTAAGGGAATAGTGTGTCTTGTTCTGGTGCCCACGCTTGAAAAAAATTATGTTGACAATTTAGGCTTCACAAAGGAACAATAAGAGTTACACGATATCTAAGCAAAGCTGATTTATGGCAAAAGACTTACAATCTGTCTCTTTAGTTTATTGAAAAGGAGACTAAGAGGAAACCTGGTGATGAACTGCAGATTGTGCAGGTTCTTAACTGAAAGGGCCTCTGACATCTTACAGACAAAACCGTAGCCACAATCCATGACAGGTGAAAGCTAGAAATAAAGTGGATAGAGTAGTTAATGGTAAAGATCAATTAATTTCATCATAATATTGTGCTTGGATCATATTCTGGTTTAACAGCCACAGGAGCCCTTTTAATTATGATGGCAAAGGTGTAATGAAATGTGTGCATGAGTAATTAAGATGACATGTGTGTAAATAGGCCCAAATGAAACTTCCTTCACGGAACTTGAAAGTGCTGACTGGGACATCTGCACTTGAATAGCTCTTAAGGGAGGATTGTGTAAATCAAGGACTCTTATGCTGCTATGGTTAATTCCAGGAGACACTGCTTATGGCCTTCCCAAAAGCATGATTGTCTTCTGTTCCTTCCTGTGCCATCTCTGCTATGTTAGCCTGTAAAGCAGTAAGCCATTCATCTTCAAATTCCTCCTTAGTGCTGGATTCAGGGGTCATTCATGTATTCAGGGAAAAATACTCCTATGCTTCTCTCCCATTAAAATCAATGAGTTTTCAGGCTGTTGAAAGGTAAACATAGAATTTAGGCTTTTTGAATGCAGCAAGTAGCCTATTGATTGTGTCTAGATAAAGAGCCAGTGGGGATCTTTCTTTCATTTCTTTGACTTCACACCAGTTTATTTCATGTTGTCTATTTAGACGCTAAGTGCTTTAAAGTGCAAATTGTCATTTCTATGGATGTAATGTTTAGCACAGCTGAAGTCTGTCTTGATTGGGAGTTCTAGATGCAACCTGAATGCAGATAATAGAAATTTATAATAAGACTTGAATTAATGCTTAGTCTCCCATGCTGTATAGTTTGACATCAGTGCTGCTTTTTTACTGTGAGCATTTCCAGAAGTTACAATCTTTCCAAGAGGACTCATCAAATGCTGTGGTAGAAGGATTTTGTGCTTTGTCTCATAGAAAGCATTTCCAGAAGTGGACTGTTTCTTTTCCATGATCATGTGCTCAAAGAAGAGCAGAAGAAATCAGCATTTGCTAATCAACAACTAATCTGAATCTAGGTAAGGATTGAAGTGAAATTTTAAAATAAAAACAACTTTTAGCTTAGATGGGCATTAAATTTAAAATAAAAACAACTTTTAGCTTAGATGGGCACTAAATTTAAAATAAAAACAACTTTTAGCTTATATACTCACCAGGTTCTTGGGTGGCTGCCCTCAGTTCTCTGTACATAGTTCTAGTTGCTAGCAGGTCCTGGTTGAAATTCAAATCAGTTTCAGCATTGTTGCTGTCTCTTCTAATTGACTCTGTCCATGCACTCAGCCGGTGGGAGGGACAGAGGAGCAAAGCAGACAGAAAGGACCAAATGTTTTCTAACACATGCTAGCCTATTCAGCAAAATGTTATTGATGGGGGGCCTGACATTGGACAAGCATTGGGATTCCCAGTGTCCTGCCACAGAGCACCCTGTCAGGAAACAGAGACCTCTTTTTTTGTTAGTGTTAGAAGCATGAGGACCAGACAGCACTTGAAAACCACAGTTCAGCTGGCGATCAGTGCTGTGCAGCAGCAGAAGCACGTGGAAAAATTCGGGCTGACTCATCCTTAATTCATCTGGAGTCCCAAGGAATGTGAGCTCTGGAGCGGGATCCCTGGCACTGCCGTGAGGGAGAGGCCTCCTACCTCAGCATGACATGGGCAGCAACCAACCCTCTTTGCCCCAGGTAACCCCGCAGCCCCCAGGAGAGGGGCTGGTCTCCCTCCTGCAGCACAGGGCCGGGAGTGTACTCTGGGAGACTGGTGCTTCATGAGGATGCTGCTTTGGGGAAGGGTCAGTGGGGGAGCTGGGATAACATGTGCAATGACTTGATGAATCCATCCCAGCCTGTTCAGTATGCTGACCTCCATAGCTGTGCGTGAGTGACGTAAACTCTGCTTGGAGTGACTCTGCTCTTGGCGTACAACCTCCTGCTGGGCTGCGTTTCCAAGTGCTGCTGGCAAAGGGCTGGCCAGGTGTTACTAAACCTTAGAGATCTGCTCACACAGATAGGTAGGCAGCTGCAACCCAAGGCAAAGTAGTTTTTCAATGACCTTCATCTTGGAGGTAGCTAAGCAACATATTCCATATTGTGGGATTTCAGTCACAGGATGAGGTTATTTTGTAAGTATGACTGGCCTGAAGAGACAAGTAGAAAGTCTTGAGGACTGTTTGAAAGAAAAATAGAAGAAACAAGATGAATATCAGAGACTGTGATTTGCAGTTGTGTGCACTAGTCTAAACTCAGAGGAGTTTACAAGATAATCTTATGGAAAAGAATTCTGACAAGTATGAGGAAAAAATGAAAGACATGAGACACAAATGAAAGCAGATGTTAATTATTTTAGCTCCACCCATACATCCCTTCTACTGCCTAGGGCTGAAGGAGGTACCTCTTCCAGGACTGACTGCTACCACTGATTTTCTGAAGGGATGAATGAAGCTGAGAGTACTCAAAATACCAGAGCTACAAAATAAGCTTGTGGGAAACCTATCAACCATTTGTCCTGGTACTGTGTGGTCATCCATGCAGCTTGGGCAGAGCAAAGAGCTGAAGTGCATGTGTACACAGTAGTTCCCAGTACAAGGGCCTCGGGATGTCAGCTGGGCTGCAGACGCCCCAAGGCGCCTGTAGATAAAGAGGGCTGTATGCCATAATTCTTGCTGCAGTGGTTAACTTCCAGCTGAATGCTCTATTGGCAAGAGCATGGAAAAACTTCATGAAACAAGATTCAGAACTGACTAGTTCACAACTCACATAAGTCAAACATATCAGTTACATTCTGAGTCCGCAAATGTATATCTATTTTAATTCTAGAAACAGTGGATAATTTCAGACAATTGTCTTTCTAGGGCTGTAGCCATTTTTGCTACCCTTGATCATCTTAAAAAATAATAAAAAAAAATTTAAAAGGAAAGAAAAAAAGAAAAAAAGAAGAAAATACATTACTAAGACATTAATAGAGACATAATCTAGAAAATGTGGCATGTTCTAATAATAAAAACTTTGCCCAGCCAAAGCAAAGGTCCTTTACTACATGATGCTTAATCTCACACATGCTTCCATGGTTATCTTCTTGTCTTGAATCTAATTAGTTCACAGTATTTCAGTTTGTTATATGTATTTTCATCTTATGTTCTGCCACTGTTCCCGAAAGCACTTTTCATTGCACAATTCTCTGTATTATTTTGAGGCAGCTTCTAGGATAAAGAATTAGTCCTGGGATTTATTCACAGTTTCGACATTGGCCAGATGGGTGACTTCTGGCCAAGTCACTGCACTTCTTCACCACTGTTTTCCCAGCAGAAAATGTAGGGTAATAACCCTTTCTCAAATCACATGGAGTTCTACAAATGAAGTGCTGTATAGTTTACAGTCCCTGTTTACAGCAATGATTTCACTGATGTAGCAGACTTACGTACAGAATTTTCCTTTGTTTTGTTTTGGTTTTAACAGATGAAAACTCCAAGAATTACACCTGTCAAAGTGCTTATAAACCTATGACAGAACTTGCAGAAACAGACAATCATTGAATGTTTCTTTTCCTCAGCCTGTTTAAAAAAGGCACAACAGTAATAAGAGACAAGCTTTTAAATTAGATGTTTGTGACCTATTTGGAACATGTACAATCAGTGCAGACTTTGCTCCTTGTTTTGAATTCTTTTCTTAAGGTGGCCTCTGGAGGAACAAATACAATATTTCTTATACCTGTAACTATGTGCATCCTTGGCCTGGACAGGAAGGGATGCTACTTAAATTGCAGCAGCCCCAGAACATGGTAGGGAAGAGCTGCCTAAATTTGAAAGCCTCACTGTGACACATTTCGGTCCAGACTGAGAGTTCACTTAACTCCACACAGAAGGTGTGTCAAGTTAAGAAAGTTTCCTGTAGTGTCTGTGGCTCTTCAAAAAAGTGCCCAACAGCCAGATTAAATTTGTCTTCCAGTGACTTTCATGTCCTCAGATAGAGGAGTTTCTAAAGAGATGCAACAGGCAAGTAATTTGGCTAGAAATGCATCAGTTAATTTTAAAACATGTTTCCTCTTTCACTCTTTTGCATGATCTTTTCTTAAAAAAAAAAATAGTACTGAATACATTTTCTTACAGAGCATCAACTACTGGAAAGGTTCTTTATAACATTCACTGTCATGATCCTGTAACAGTCTTGTACATTAATCAGCATATCTTATACCTGAAGTTCACTTTGGAGTTCAACTATGTATCAAAAAAATCCCCCCAAAGTGGAATATTACTCAGATTACTACTGGCTTGCCTTTTCTTTGTTACTTCACCTTTTTTTCCTCATTTGTACATGGCATAGTTCAAACACTGCATGCCCCTTCATATCAAAGCTCTTAGTTCCTGCTTGGAGACAGGGTCCTGGCTTTGATACCTGATACACTATGCACCAATGTGAAGTTTGATTTACCAGTGAAAATCCAAGGGATTTCAAAATCCTACTAGTAAAAGTGAGACTGGACGATCAGGGACTAGGACTGTTGTTCTGGAGCTGCTGGTCAGGGATTTTTGCAGTAATAGATTTGATGATTTGTCCATCAACTGAGCCCTAGTAAACAGGCAAAACTGTGCAGTATTTTTTTGATGTTTATTTTAAGTGTATCATCTTGCAGTGCCAAAGTCAAGTCATGCATCTGTTAATTTTGTAACTAAAGTACTGTGGGTTAAATTGTTCTCCTTACTACTTCATAATTGTGGGAGGAAAAGATGTTAGTGGATCAGAACTGTGCACCACAACAATGAATGTAACTCTCATCTAAGACACAGGACATGAGAGAGAGGAATGAAACTGGAGTCAGCTGAACACTCAAGTTCCTCTACGAGGATGTTATCCAACCCTTGAAACCTAGTCGGGATATTTCTTCCAGTAGAGCTACACCTGTAGTGCAGACATTTTACCACAGTCAAACCACTTGCAGCTTGGTTACACTTTGTTGTGCTCTTGGCAGTCCTGAAGGAGAATGATTTAGTGAATTTCTTTCATGTATGTGTTTGTAAAAGGCACAGTACTGGATGTTCGACATCACTGAGGAGCCAAAATAAATATACTGTGGTAATGACCTTCAGGACGTGGAAGAGAATGTTCTATCACTTAATGATAAGTAAATAAATAGAATAGCAATTCTGGCCTTGTTAATTCAACAATGTCATTAACTTTAATACAGTAGTAGACACCTGGCTCCTTCTTACCATGCTTTTAAAGTTCTGTGCTAAGCACTGAACCTGTACAGTCCTTTCTTGTCAGTTAAAAATTAAAGTTCATTTTTATACAGGCTCAGAAACTATACAGGGTTTTGATAAAATACATGACTAACTCTAGTGGTACAAAGCCCTTACTCCTCCTCCCACCTTCCACTGATTTTAGGACCCAGATTAAAAGGAAGGAGAGTTATCTTGCAGGTAGTGTTGACGCCCATCTTCAGGAGATCCCTTGAAAAGATGTCGCTGGATATGTAATCATTAGCATTCATTTCTTCAGAAATACAGAGAATCCTTGGTTTCCAGACCCAGAAAGCATAAGCTCAGATAACCATCACTTGGCACTTCCTGCTGGCCAATTTTGTGCTGCTGCTTTCACACACATTTGTCACTGGTGGTTCATTAAAGAGGAATGGTCAGTTTCTTGTTACAGCAGGGGGGTGTCCTAAACTTTTCCTGCCCTGTGGCTCCAGCAATGTTTGCTAGGTTTGTTTTCCAGTTAACATTAATCCCACCTGAGCCAATACTGAGCTGTAAGAAAATACCTGACCAAGGAACATTTAAAAGATTTGTGTGGCTGCATTTATATTCTCTGTGAGTAGACGTGGTTATAATACTTCATTTTCCTGCATTTTTCACTGTGATTCAACATTCCTGTAAATAAGACTGGGCCACTTTATGGACTGTTCTTCCATTTAAGTTGACAGAATACTTCTATTAAAAGTTTGAAAGAGAAGTTGCTGCCTTCTCTGTTATTAATAGTAATGCTGCTTTATATAACTTCATGATTCCCATACAGTGGATAAATTATAACAGACAAATAAGCATCTCTGCCCACAAGGAACTTTTACTTCTGCATAAAAAGAGCTTAAAAGATACACAGCAGGAAAGTTCAATGCAGAAAACAGAGGTTTGGAGGGCCGAGAGAAAATGCTGCAAAGAAGTAGCAAGTCTGCAAAAGGTCAAATCTTATTCTAGAGATGAGGCACTGTCAACAGAATTAGGGCCAGCATTAATGTCTCATCATACATACAGAAATTCCTGGATGAGCTGTGAAAATTGAGATGTCAGGAACAGAGAAGAGGCTATTTTTCTTATAAAGCGTTTAATTTTCCAAGTGTATTTCCTCTTGCCCAAGCTTTGTCTCACCTCTTCCTATGAGCCAAGGGTGACATGTCACTGAGTCACATCTCACTTCAGCTGCATTGCATCTTCAGCAGCTTTTGTCCCCACCTCTTCAGCATTTTTGCCAGTGCTACCTCCTGTTCTCCTTGCTCTGGCACAAAGCTCAGGCAGGGCAGAGGGACAGGGAGCTTGCCCATACCCACTGCCACTTTTTCTGCTGGGCCACCTGTGTGCCAGGCTGGGCTACATACACGACTTGGCTTTGTGGTGACCAGGGTGTTGGGTGGCACCAAACAGCTCATATGGGACCCACAGGGGCCAGGTAAAGACCCTTGTGCTGAATTACATAAAATAAAGGATTTCATGCTGCAGGCAGAGGATTTGGTGAGTAAAAGCATGGTTTGAATAATATGCTGAGTCTAGAAGCCAAATATGTACAAGAAATCATTAAGAGAAAACACATCCCCCTCTCCCCTCAAATTATACTATTTAAAAGGGCATAGATTAAAATTTACCATACAGTGATCTTAATGTAAATATCTCATGCCAGTAAAAGTATTGTAGGATATTATAAATGTTTCAAAGTCAAGAATACATAATAGTTAAAAACATGATAATTTGGATAAAGCTTGCAGCTTTAATTCTTTCTGAGTGCACTTGCATCCTGGTCATCTTAATTTGTATGATCACATATAACTTTTAAAACACGGAATGCTTGATTAAGCTGAAACTGATTCATATGTTTTTGTCAAATGAGATAGAATGCCTGGATGTCTTTCCTTCTTTCTCCACCAACTCCATTAACTCTTCTTTCTCCATTAACTGCTGACAAAGCTGACGTGAGAAGTTAGGTGAGAAGTTAGGTGAGAAGCTCAATGCACTGGTCAGTGAAGTGATTCATGCTTCTGGTACTGACACAGAGCACTCTTCCTGGGAGTACTACATTTGTTCCCAGCAAATTTTACTACCAGCTGATCCACAACCAGTGCAAGCCTTGCACAGAGAGAAACTCTAGTGTTTGATGGTTCCTGGTGTGCTCCTACAGCATGTCACACACTGGCTAAGAGGCCTGGGTGGCCCAGACACCTTATGTCAATCAAACACCAAAACATGTCTCTTTATGCACCAGTTTGTATCTTTCTGCAGTATGGCAACAACTTTTGAAAATGTATTTTCAGATTCTTCATTTTAGCATAGACCCTAGGGTTGTTGCAAACAAGAAAAATCTAACTTAATTAACCAAAGGATATGATTTTCATATGGGATTTGCGTAACTCTCATTAATGAACTGGTTCTCCAATATAACTTCAGGCTACTGGTCAGTGTTGGAGGGACTGACCTTCCCTACACCACTGGGCCTCCTACAGATTGCACCTTTGGAAGGGTGAGCTCAGAGCAGGGTCATATGACTTTAATATGGCACTCCAGTAAACGTGCAAGTTGCTCTCACGAGGCCAGCAGCTGAGTGCAAAGCACTACACAAAAGGAGGTGTTTGCATTCACAGAGTTTTCTCAAAGTTGCTTGGCACATCAACAAGGTAACATATTCACTAGAAGAAATAAGGACTCTCCTACACAAGGGCACAATATATTCACTAGAAGAAATAAGGAGTCTCTTACAAGCAAGTTTATCCTAGAACTCCTAACCAGAGACCATTAAAATAAAGTAAACCACTTGTTTATCAAAAAGTTCCTTTTATTACCATGAAGAAGCCAAATGTGACAAATCCATGACAACACTGAATTATTATTTTACTGCAAACTTTGTTGTAAAATAAATTCCTCTCTACCATGAGACTTAACTTATTAAGACCTGGGAGTACAGACAGTATTTGCCTATTAACAAGCATTATTATGCATTAATTACCTCAAGAAACAGAAAAGTGAACTGAAGTTAACAATATACAATGGAGAGCTTTTTGAGATGGAAAAGTTTTTTCCCCACTTTTCCTCAACCTTTCTCAAAATATACCAAATATATTAAATGTGAGGGGACCTATATATACAGATTACTGTTTGCTTCTCTCCAAAGCTGTAACATGGAGAAGAAGGCTGTCAGGTCAAAATAGGTGTTGCTGATTTTTATTGTTTCACTGCAACTCCTTCAACACGTTTTTTTTTTCCCCAGGGGTCAAAGTCAAGAGACTGCATTGAGAATCCCACCTTTTATATTTTTTAAGAAAGTTTTTAATTTTTCTGTGCCACAAAGCTTGTAAATATGAAAAGAAAGTATCCTAAAAACTCACAAAACAGATGGCAAATAACCAACCACCTACCTATCTTCTCGAAATGTCTTATTTTTAAGAAAATGGGCTTCTAAGCCAATTTCATTTGTGGGTGGGCACTGACTCATGAGTTTTGAATACTTACTGTGGCAATGTAAATCTCGATCAAAACTTAAATTCTATGTTTCAAAAAAAAACCAGTTGAAAAAAATTTTAAAGCAACAGAAGTGCTTGAATGTCATTTAATTTTCAGACTATCCAAATTAAATATGTATTTTCAAACCACTCAAGCATTCCCTGGAATTGCTGCTAGTCAAAACACAAGAGAAACCTGTTAGTGTCTCAGTTACAAGAGGTTTAATGAAGAGTTTCAGCAAGCACCCATCAGGAATACTGATGGCATAGCAGGTCCAGCCATGGAGGGGAGAGGAGGTCAGATAATCCCTCAGTTTTTCTCAGCTTTTTGATTCCTACAAAGTAATCATTATTGAGACACTTCAAAGGGGGGCAGTGCCATGAGGCTGTAAGGGATGAAACTGTGTTTTTTAT
Organism: Grantiella picta; assembly: GCA_013397955.1. Taxonomy (NCBI): domain Eukaryota; kingdom Metazoa; phylum Chordata; class Aves; order Passeriformes; family Meliphagidae; genus Grantiella; species Grantiella picta. The sequence goes on from VZRM01008258.1 coordinate 993,899, forward strand.
ATACTGAAGATTTTTATATAACATTCTAGATTATCTTCACAAAGGTAAATTCATAAGGTAAACTTAAAGAAGCTGTCAAGCAGATAAGATTCAGTCATTTTCAAGCTGATTAAACAATATTGTTGATGACAGAGGTTAGCATAGGTCTGGCTTGGCAAACAACAATAATTGCTGATCATAATAATAATATGTACTAGAACAGGCTCCTACTCTTCCTCCAAGCTTCTGAGCATATACACTGCAATCATGACAGCATACATAATGGCAAGCTAATCTTAAAAACAATCACCTGCAAAATCATGACCTTGTTTGAAATATTTTAATTGCTCTGTCATGCAGGTATTCTCCAAGGTTACCATGACTGAACAAAGTCAGAAAAATACTTTGCATTTTGTCAGACAATGTACTTTGTAGACACATGTTTTTATACTCTTGAAATAAAAGTAGGCAGCTGTCTGTACATCCTACAGGCTTCTTGTATATTCAAAGTATACGTAAATCATAACATAATGACTGGTCTTGTATAATAATATGCTACAATCTTAAAAGGGCAGCAGGTTTTTAGGATTTCAAATTTCAGCAGATATTCAGGATTCAATGCTAACTTGTTTCCCTGTAACAGATGTGGAAGAGGCAAACTACAGATTGGTAGGAGTAGGAGCAGCTACAATAGCTGAAGATTATTAGAACATTGTGTTTTCACCTGACAATTTCACAGAATTGAAGTCCATTTAAAATCTACTTTTGCTACTAAGATTAACATGTGGAGCATTTGAATTTGTCTGTGTGACAGATGCAGAGAGGAGAAAAATAGTTTCTCATATTGCAAGCATCTCTTTTACTGAAGAGCCAAGTGAGCTAAAGAAAAAAGCAAGACGAAACTCTATCTTGTGTGCAATTCCTGCAGCCTTACTCATCTCACTTCCTGATTCCTCTTTTTGGCCTCCTTTCCCTTAGGGCCCTCCCACCTCTATAAACACCATAACAGTAATTATCGCGTCAGTGGAGACTTAAACATTCTTGACATCCTAACATCTAACAGGACATTTCACAAAGGCCTAGCCTGGCTTTCAAGAAGTGGGTCAGCTTGACACATCCCATGTGCTTCTGAAAGCCTGCAGTCTTTGAGCTTGCTCATCTATGGTAATGGGCACCCTACCAATGCACGGGCTGGAAACAAAACACTGCCTGGTTTGCCAGGGGAACTTTAAATTGTTTACCGAAAGAGCGTAACTCTTAAATTTCCATCCTAAACATCAAATAGAGGATGTCTTATGGTGCCTGGTCACACAGCAATTTCCAAACTCTGAAGTTTTGTGACCCACCTGTCCCCCCATTAGCTAAAAGGGTGCTGGAATTCCTCCAGCCACGCACAAGAGTCAGGCTGCTGATGTGCCCAGCCAGGGAAAGACAAAAGGGAGAGCAGAGTGTTTTCATCCATTAGTCCAAGAAGGCCGTGTTGTGAGCTCTTCTCTTCTTTCATTTCAACTCCTCTTGTCCTTCAGCCTCACTTCACTTGGTTACATACTGCAACAGGAGTTTTTAGTCCTGGCTGATCTGGCAAAACAAACTCTTTTCCCATAGAAATTCTGGCCACTGTGGGGTTTTTTAGTCACCCTTCAGTAGCTGTTCTTATATTTGAACACTTAAATCATGCCAACCTGCTTCCACCCTCGGCAGAAATTCATGATGACTCAGAAATGGATCTTGTCCTGCTAGCTGAAAATCACTTCTCTAATAGTGCTATGGTTTGATATCTGCTTTCACAAAGGGAATAAACCAATGTGTCTCATAATATTTTCTATCCTGCCCCACATAAATTGGTGTTGTGAATAAAACACATTCTATTCAGCTTGGAGGGCATTTTATTTTTGTGCACATCTTGACATTTTAGTTAAAATACGATGCTTGTACAGTAGCTCAGGCAGTGGAGACTATAAAATCCTCTATTTATTATCTATTCCAATGAACAGATGATCAGTTCTCCTTAAAATTACTTTTAATATTAACTAAATAAAAGCTCCTCCATTCTATTCACCAGAAAATGATCCAAAATAATTGTTCTTCAGCATAGAAAGAGGATATGTGAATAGTAACTTTGGAAGAAAAGCATGAAGTTAGCTACAAATAAACTATCTAAACTCATTAATAAAATGCAATAATTTTTAAAAATTGGACTGAAGAGATTGCATCTGGTGAGATTTTGTATAAAGACTGAATCATACTTCTATAAAACTTGGTGTGCCTGTAGATCACAGTGCTCATGTACAGACCAGAAAGGTAATAACAAAGAGAACAAGCCTGATCCCGCTGTGCATAAATGCTGATGTTCAAGCACCAAAACTAAATAAATATAGATATATATCTATATCTCTCCCTATATATTGTATATATATATTTAAATACCACAACTGAAGCATTGGCAAACAAGTGAGATTTCTAATTGCTCTTGCTCTAAGATAGCACAGGCATAGTTGAGTCATACAACAAAATTGTTTCTATTAGCGGATTGCTCAGCTTTATCAAAGCAGAAGCAACATGCCATGGGTGAGCACCAATATAGTAATACCATATATTGCAACTGGATTACCATTTGATTCAACAAAGTTAATAGACGATGATGGCCCAAAATTAATATGTGATTCATTTTGGCAAATCTTCCATTTGTCAGTTCATCAAGCCTATCCTACACATGAGCAATTAAATCAGCAGGGGGAAAAAACTAGTCCAAAGAGAAAAGAGCTCAGCAAAAAAATCCTCCAGGTATTTTGAAGAGATCTATCCTTCATACTGTTGAAATATCATTGCCTACTTCTTAGTGGTTTTCTTTTCTTGCTAGGACCAGTAATTCTGCTCAGCAGGCACAATAATAAATAACACAGTGCTGATTTCCAAGCAGCTTCTAGAAGCAGGGAAAATTAATTCCAAAACAGTTACAAAGAAACTGTGCACTGGAAAAACTTAACTGGGAGGAATACTAAACAAAGAACAGCAAACAGTTACCATCACTACAAACAAGAGATATTACATTTCGGAGAAGTGGCTGGAAATGTATCAGGCTGGCAGCCCTAGCACACACAATAAATTCATGTGCTAGAGCTAGGAGGCTTGGTCCTACAGTGGGGACAAAGGACACATACAGAAACAGACTCCAACGGAGAATCCTGCCTCTGTTTCTTGATGACAGCCAGAATGCTATCGGCATCACTGGCACAGATGGCCATAGCCCACTTACTCACTCTTAATGAAAACACAGAGAGCAGCCAACACAGGATCCAGGAGCTAAAGTAACCTCTGCAACATCGAGGCTGTGCACAAAGCTCTGTTGTGAGAAGAAAATGTGCTTCCTGATGTGCCATGAGGACAGTTTTGTTCTCACTGGTGCTGCCTGAAGGGTGTCAGTCGTGGGGTTGCTCTCCCCTCTCCTCGAGCTCTGGATTTCCCAAGGAGAGCGACAGGTATATTGACAGCAAGCTGATGCCCATGCAGCATGCCTGCCCGGAGGATATGGCTCCTGGACTGATGGAGTGATCACCTGCGCTCACCTTAAAACCCATGTTCAACATGTTGACTCCCTATCTTGTTGATAGGCCCAACAAGAGGCCAAACAAATACCCTCAGTGCCTGGAATGCTTGGATTGCATTTTCTTTGGTTGAAATGGTCACTAAAAGTAAACATAAATGAAAGCCAAGCATACAGAAGAGAATGTTTGCATTTGAATGTTGAAATTAGGCCTAACAAAAGGGGGGCTTTCCTTTCTGCAAAGCTAAATAATTTCTAGCTGATCCATCTACTGAAATTCTTTGAAAGTCCCGAAAAGAAAACCACCCCAAAAAAGACAAAGAGATTTTGGTGGGCTAGTCAATGTTTTACAGTGTTTCAAAAGGCCTTTGATTAAATCTCTAAGCCAGAGAGGACTCAAGCAGCTAAGCAATCACTGGGCAAAAAGAAAAGTACAATCATGATTCAAAAACTGGAGATGGAAAACAAAGAACAGAATTGAACAGTGAGTTTCTGCGATGGCGGAATGTTAACGCCAGCCAGCTTCGGGGCTCTGCAGCAAGTCTCATATTGCTGCTGTATTTACCACTGCTCTAGAAAGAGGGCTGTATTGTGAGATGGCAACAGTTGCAGCTGTCATAATTATTTCAGCTAAGCAAGACAAGAGCGGACTGTGATGATGAGGAAGTGCTAACAAAACAGAATGCATCATGTAATGGTGAATTAAGTCCAACACTGAAAACGCAAAACAGTGCACATTAGGGAGGAACATGAGTACTGCTTCTAAATCTGACAAGCTCTCACTCATTTATAGCAACCAGAAAGTAGAAACTGGACATTTATGTAAATATCTCTAATCCTCATAAAGCTGTAGTCAGAAAACATGTTAGTAGAACACAGGAGGAATAAGTAACGTACTGGTTAACAACAAGTATTAGAATACCTCTACAAAACCTCTGGCATAGTGTGCAATCTTATCCTTACTAAGAAAAAGTGATATGAATGTGTTTGTGTAGGGGCATATTTTGGAGAAAAGACTTTGACAAAAAGCAATGTTTTGTTACACTTGGATTATTTCTCCTTGGAAGGTGGCAAAACATGCAATAAAAGCAACCAGAGCAGCAAAGTAGGCAATAATGTCAAGAAGTAAGTGCAGAAACACCTGGTTTACTGTCTTACAGTTCAAGAAACAGGAACCTGACAGTGGCAATTCAAAATGGGTGACATGAAGCATTTGCTAAATGCTGAAAGTGAGACACGACTGAGGAGGTAGGTATGGAAGGAAATTTATTGACAATCACAAAAGAGTCAAGACACATCTAGACCTAACAAATATATCTCCCCATGTCTATCGTTAGCCAAATACTGTATTTTTAAAAAAACCTGAAAATTACTAAGCTTCATGGTTTACAACAACCTCTAGATACTAGAAAGCAAACTTACATACAGTGGGAGATAGCTTACCCTAGTGCCAGGGTAATTGACCCTCAGGCATGGTTCAGCATGTGTTTCGACATCCATCCTAGGCACTTCTACTCTTGTAGTTTGCAGCTCCTCTTGATAGGGTATTTTTAGATAACTGAATTTTGTCCAGCCATAAATGCTATTAGACATCATGAAGCAGTCTCATGTGACAGGATATTTTGGTAACTATAGGTGAGAAATATTTAGCTTCATACAAGCCTTTGTGAGTGTCACAACTGCATTACCTCACATGCCATTTCACACAGATGAAGCATAATTAACCTCCTCTATTTCCTGTTTCTGTGCCCATTCTCCAACAGACTGGCAGCTGGAAAGGGGTTTGCAAAGTGATCAACATTTCAGGTTCACAGAATTACAGGATTGTTAGTGTTGGAAGAGATCATCCAGTCCAACTTTCTTGCCAAGGCAGGGTCACCTAGAGCAGGTGACATATGAACATGTCCAGGTGTGTTTGGAATGTCTCCAGAGAAAGACACTTCACAACTTCCCCAAGCAGCCTGTTCCAGTGCTCGGCCACCCTTGATGTAAAGAAGTTTTTCCTTGTGTTCAGGTGAAACTTCTGTTTTAATTTACGGCCATGGCTCCTCATCCTGTTGCTGGGCACCACTGAAAAGAGTCTGGCACCATGCTCTTGACACCCACTGATGCTTAAAAATGCTGGTAAAAAATTTGAGACGCAGACACGCAGTATAGGAAAAGGGTATTACCTTGGTTTAATAGAATTTCAGGTGCACTATGACGACCAAGAGAGAGCGATTTCTCCGTATACAATTTTATGGACTCCCCAGATTAGCATACCAATCTAAAATTCTCCAATGAGAAGTCTAACAAATGAAGTAATTGCCCCCTTGTTAAAATTACCTCCCCCCAAAATGGTTACAACTTAGTTTACAAAAACATGTCCCAGTGATGGGGCTCTTTTCAAGGTTGGTGCCTCATGCTCTTGAGATTGTGGGGATTGTTTCGTCTTCTCTAAAGAATTCTGAGCGAGGCAAAGGTACAAGGGTTGTAAACATGTAGGGTTAAGATACAGAGAGCAAAAAGTACAGGAATGGGGAAGGGTATAAAGGATATAAAAGAATATAAAAGTATAATGAAAAAAGGACAAAAAACCCATCAGGCATCACCACCTCTGAGATATTTATGTGCATTTATGAGATGCCCTCTCACTCTTCTGTTCTCCAGACCAAATAGGCCTAGCCCTGCAGCTTCTCCTCGTAAGAGAGGTGCTCCAGACCCCTCAACATCTTCGTGGCCTCTGCTGAACCATCTCCAGAAGCTCCTTATTTTTCCTGTACTGAGGAGCCCAGAACTGGACACAGGCTCTAGACCTGCCAGTGACATTACGCTCCTTTTCTGATATTTTCCAAGGCAAGCTTGCCAATCTGTAAACCATTCTTCTTTCACTGCTGCCATGTGGGTATATTAGTGCAGGCAACCACTGAATAACCAACAACAAAACACCCCGCAACACACAAACCAAAGAAGGAAAGCAGGCCCTGAAAAAAACCCCCTCACAAACTCTGCACTGCTCCTCATGTCCTCCTGAGCTGAAGCATTCCCAAGCTTTCCCACCTCTAGAAATGCTCTCCGTGGCATTTCCCCTTACCAACTGTAATGCTGGACATGAGGGGTGGGCAGCAGACCCGTGTTGTGCCTGTCAGGAGGCACAGCCTCCCCAGCACCACACAGCAGCCTGTCTCCATCTATTTTCCCCACCTGCCATCCCCAATGGAAGCAGAGCCTGCCGCGATGCCTCCTCCTCCTCCTTCTCCAACGTAATGGTATGACCTGTACCTGAAGGCAGGGTAACTGAGGTTCTTGTCAATAGATCACTTGGGGTGGATTACAGTGAAATGACTGAATGACTGGCGTTTACATACATACATAATGGTTAATGTCTTTCTCCCCGTTATCCCTCTGCTTGGATCAGCTTGACTTTGTCCCAGAGAAAACCCTTCAACAGGTCCAGGTTACACCACAAAACTTTTGAACACGTCTGACGTTCCCAGGCCAATACTGAGAGGAGAATTATCATTACAGTCCCATGACCAGTGACAGGACTGGAGGAAAAGGCATGAAGCTGAGTCAGGGGAGGTTTAGGGTAGACGTCAGGAAAAGGCTCTTCACCCATGGGGTGGCTGAGCACTGAACAGGCTCCCCTTGGAAGTGGTCACAGCACCAGGCCTGACAGCGTTCAAGAAGTGTTGGGACAAAGCTCTCCAGCAGCATATTCTGATTCCATGATAATTTCGTAACGAGGGGACAGTGACCATGTGACTGGCCCCTGCAGTAACACCCTTCAGAGGTCACCCACGGAGGTCAGTGTCCCTCTCCCAACTCCCCTCGGAGGGTCTGTCACACCTCCTCCTGGAGAAAAGCTTGCGACAGATCCAGGTGACGCCAGAGACCCTACAACAGCTTTGGACCCTACCGACCTCTGTGGCAGCAGACCCGAGGCAACTTGCCGGTGTCGCCAGTTCAATTCCTCCGAAATCACAACCACCTTCACCCTCTCCCTCTCCGCTCCCTTC
>VZRM01008258.1:1001910-1044480 GCA_013397955.1 Grantiella picta
CGGCACCAGCGCCCCGGCGCCCTTCCCGCACGGCGACCCGGCCCTGAACGAGCAGGAGAAGGAGCTGAAGCGGCGGCTGAAGAGGCTCTACCCGGCCGTGGACGAGCAGGAGACGCCGCTGCCCCGCTCCTGGAGCCCGAAGGACAAATTCAGTTACATCGGCCTCTCGCAGAACAACCTGCGGGTGCACTACAAAGGTGAGGAGGGGCGGCCCGGGCCGCCGCGACACCCCCTGTGTCCCCCCGGGGCTGGGGGCTGCCCGACCCCTCCGTCGGGCACCGGGCACAGGAGTAACAATAACAGGAAATAACACTCGCTCCTCTCCCTCCTTCTTGCCTGCTTTCCGATCCCCTCAATTTCCCCCCGCAGCGTGGAGAGAAGGGTCTTGTTTTTCCTTATTTCAGGTTTATTTTTCTCTCCTTTCCCCTCCCCCCCGTTTCTGCCGCCGTGCGGGGAAAGGGGGGGACACAAGGGGCCGCCCCCGCCTCCTTATGCTTCTGGAGTGGGCATTATGTAAACTCTTGAGACTTCCTCCGTGCATTCAGGTATCGCCAGAACGTTTGGGTCGGAGGCAGGAGAATAAAGGACGCTCGGCATGACGTGTCCTGTTTATGGTAATGAGCGAGAAAAAGAAGTGGCTGCTTTTTTTTCCTGCCCCTCTCGAGAAAAGCAAGGGTTAAATGGAGTAAAGAGCGACAAACGTTAAGCTATTGAACACGGAAATGACGGGAGGGGAAAGCACTGAGAAAAACACGGTTTATTTTTAAACTGTGAAAAAAATTACTTTAAAGTCACTGGTAATAGTCTTGCCTAACTATTGCACGGAATGATTTGAGGGAAGGAATGACAATGGGACTTATATTAATAAAGGTAACTATAACTTTCTGCCTAGACGTTTCACAGTTAAAGTTACAGATTTTCAAATAAAAGGTAAAAAACAGAGTATGCTTTTGTGTTAAAAAAAATTCAGCTGGAAGCATTAGAAGAAAAACTTGTGTTGATTGTTATGAAATGTCATAAAACCTGGAAACATAAGCGTACACTCTGACCTGAAAAAGCACAGACACATCTGGTGTTCTAGGCCCAAAGTCCTAAAGTAGAAGTGTTGTGGATTCAAAACCACTTCTGAGTTGGCTGTGAAGAACTTGATCTTTTGTCAGTCTGTAGTCAAATGAACGTAGTGGGAGGGGAAAAAAACAACCGTGCAATTACCCTTTCTCAGAGTTTGCAGTGGAGAAATTCAAGGGAAAGCTCAATAAACATGTTACTGCTTAATGGGAGGAGGAAAACGGCAACACAAACACATGGCAGGATTTGGCTGCCATGAAAGGATTAAATGTACTCTGGGAGACTTTTTTATTAGTAGAGAGGCTTTATTATTACATACAAAATACTCTGTTAAAAATGCTAAGTTTGATGCGCCATACAAAGATAAAAAAGAGCTTGATAACTATAGAGCAGGTTTCTGGGAGACACTGAGTGATTTAAGGATGTGTAATTTAATACTCAACCCTAAATTTCCTGGCTTTTGTTCAGTGTTTTATGACCTTGTATTTTTAGAAACATTTTGTATTTTCTGGTGCTTACTGGTGGTGGTTTGGCTTTGTTTTTTTCTTTTTTGTTTTTGGGGTTTTTTTTGTTTGGTTTTGTTTTGTTTCCTAAGATGATCATGGCTTTGTGGCCATCAAGTCCTTCTGCTGATTTGTTTTGTTTTGGCAAACTTCTTTGCTGGTGAGCTAGAATTTAGAGGTCGAACCTCTCTGATCTGTCAGTGTAATTGCAGAAGTATATTTTCAAATTTTCCTAGTGCTGTCCCAGTTTTTCCTCACTTATGTCTTTTGCCATGGCATTTAAAAAAAAGATAATCATTACCTCAAAGAAATTACAGAAGTCATAAAGCACAGTTAGTAGGTGATAACAATGAAATACCTTTACTCTAGCTCTTAAGTAATGGTAAGTGCTGAAGCTTCCTAGGTTAGCCCAGAGGACTCTCCTGAAGAGGAGATGTGCCAGTGTAACATGCCTATGCGTTACTTTTTCCTAAGTGCAGATGGGAGTAAATGGCTTCTTAAGTGGCCCATCTTTTCTTCTGGGTGATTTAATGAAGGTGGCTGTTAGGGCAGCTCCATGTTTATGTCACCAGCCTGGCACCTGGAGTTGCTAACCGGGCTAAGCAGTGAATGGAATCAGAGCAGTTCTACCTGAGAACCAGGGAGGAAACATGCCAAAGCATCCCCTGCCTTCTTCCTGGATCCTTCAGCCCTAAGAATACAATCAAAGGGAAGAAAATGAGGAAGTTCAGTGAGGAGAATAAGGGAAGACAGCAAGTGAGAATGTGCTTAGCACTGTGAAATAGTGTTTCTACAAATCAGTTCTCAAAAGAAAGCGTTCACAGTACCTTCTTTTGTAATACTGGCACTTTGAGTGCATCTGAAGTTAGCTAAGTACTAGTGGAATAATGGTACATGTTTTTGTTGAAAGGAAATATGAATCATATGTTGAGCAGGAATAAAGAACTGTTATATTTTTGACTGAAATACTCAAGGAAGAAGATAGATCTGTCCAAAGAAGCCAGTAACCCGAAGCAATTCTTACTGTTTTCTATTACTGTAGGTGCCCTGTACAGTGAAATTTTCTCTTCTGCCTGTGTTGATTTCTGCATATAGAACTATTTTTCTGGAGTAATTTCCTCCTGTCCTGTGACTTATAGGAGGCAGAAAGTGTTGGCATCAGTGCTTTGCCTTCATCTTAGATGTGTTTGGGATATTGAAAAAAATGGGTGGAGAGGAACAGCCAGAACAAAAGCTTTCAAAGTTATTTTTCATATAATTAGCTTCATAATTTAATGTGCTGATGTATTGCGAGCAGTGGTATTTTTGTTTCATTGGTTTGTGAGAGGAATGGGGGTCCTCTCGATGTAATTTTTAAAGCTTCCTTTCATTTTCTTGTTTACCAGTGGACAACTTACATGGAAATACAAACTGCAGTAGATATCTCTTTCTACCCATTGCAGCTGTGATGTTTTGTGTACTGCATTTCTGGACCTGAAGATTTTTGCAAGCATCCTACAGAGTGCTTAAAAATTAAAACTGCCACAAAACCAGGCATTTATCAAGTGGTGGAGGTTAAAAAAAAAGGAATGTAGTCTAGCATCAGGATAAAAGCTCTTTAAATTTTGCTAAGGTTGACAAAACCCAAGAGTTAGTGCTTTTTTGTGTGTTATCTCTCAGAATCATAGTGTTACTTAAAAAAGGAAAGGAAAATTTACATGGGGAGGTATTTTTGTTTAGCAGATCAGGCTAATTTCTTTCCACAGTGAACTTTTCTGTTCTACTCTTACAAATTCTGATTCTTGATTAGGTAGCTTTGTCAAAATCTGGATATGAAATACATATGCAATGGCATCAGTGATACTGTAAATATATGAAAGACTATACCTAGAGTATTTTTGTTTTTCACATGGACAGATATACTTTTTTGTGTTGCTGCTAGTTAGCTGTGCAAGCTGATAGAAAGCTAACAGTGCCTTACTGCTTGTTGTTTATGGTGTATCTTTGTAAGGGAGACAATGAAAAACATTATCAGAAAAAAAATTGATGTCATTTCACTTAATGATAATATCTCTGAGCTGTAGGTAAGTGGTAAAGAAAGCATAAATGCATGCTGCATGTAAAGCAGTTACTGCACAAAATTTACATAGCTAGTAAGGCAAGACGTCTTTAAAAACATTCCTACGTATTTCTGAAATATTCAGAATTAACACATGGTTCCTGTTGAAAAACAAGGATTTCATAAATGCTGTATGTAATATGGAAGGTCCACCAGACAGACAAGTTAGGTTTCCAGCAGATAGTGATCTATACTTTGTAGTATAAGGAGATAAAAACATGGACTCGGTGCAGATTTGTAACCATGAAGAAACTATATACAGAATTAGGTAAACAGTCTAAATCATTTCTGCTAAAACCGTGGAAACTTCTATAGAAACTTCACTTAAATTAGTCTTGTGACAATTGTCAAAAAAAGCTGAAGAAAGTTTTGCAATTTTGAGTAAGTTGCCATTGCTTGAACTTTTTCTAATGTATCACAGGCCAGGAAATCTTAGCCAAACATTTATTTACGGTGCAGTTGCCTTTGAACTGTCTGTACTGCCAAACAAAAAACAAAAATAAAGTAGTTCTCAGTGCAAACTATGCATTCCATTTTCTGTTGGAAACCAAAGAGGATTCTATACTAGCAGTTCTGTGTTGTCACTCAGTGATACAAGGATGGTGTCAATTTTTCTGGCAGAAAACACTTATGGTACATTCAGTGGAGTTTGCCTGTTTTGGACACCCTTGTAGCTCTGACATGTCTTTTTAAACTGGGGAAAAAGTTAAAGTCAAATTAGTAATTTGTGTATTTTGTTCTGTTTTTTTCTTAGAATCATTTAGTTTGGAAAAGAGCTCTAGGAACACTGAGTCCAACCACAAACTCAGTATTGCTGACTCCACCACTAAACCATGTCCCCAAGTGCCACATCTACAGGTTTTGTAAATACCTCCAGGGATGGTGACTCAGCCACTTCCCTGGGCAGCCTGTTCCATTCTTGTCTCAGTGAAACTTTCCTAATGAATTCAACAGAAGATTAGGCTTTGATTATTTTATTTTTGGCAGTGTGAGCAAGTCATTGAACCACCTGTTGGAAATAATTGCAGTTCAACTTATGTAAACTTAATTTAAGGATTTAAACTGGATAAACGCTTGCTTTTGTCTAGGTAGGTGCTCCCATAGACTTCTTTTGAACTATTTGGTGTATATGTATTATATACTTAGATTTAGGTTCAAAGATTATCTTTTTTGAAAGCAGAGGTGGCTTCTCTGAACATGTTTTTGTCTGAACTTTTTTTCAAGTAGATGGAATTTAGATTAATTTCACTGTAATTTTGCTAAAGGAGTGGTGGGACTAGTTTTACTTAAAATCATCAGTATGAATGAAATTATGCTTAAAAAATGAAATAAAGCATGATCAACTCATGGTTGACAAACACTTCTAATGAAAGCTCAAGTCAAAACAGTTCTGGTAATGGAACTTACATATGATCTGGTTTACAGTGTAAAGTTCAGATTTCCTAGACCTGTTTTCCCTTCTCTGCCCCAGTTCATCTGTTTGCAGAGTTCTCTTTTTAGGGCTGAAAATCTTAAGTGTTAAATAAGACATACTTCAAAACTGTTGTTTTAAATACTCAGCCTATAGCTTGCGATTATGAGAGGCGTCTGTTTCGAGGAAATATTGGGCAGTATTTGTGTGATTTACTTCAAGTGTTTGGAACCTCTGATTCAAGAATTCAGAGTTGGGTGTCGAAGTTCTTTTTTATTCACAAGCAAGGAAGTGAGGATTCAGGTTACCAAAGAATGTGGCAGCAGTATGAGACATCAAGCTAATGGGCCACTCAGCTCAAGAGTCCCACTGGTGACAGTGGTCGTGAGTGCCTGTGGAAAAAAAATCTAAAAACATGTTGGGCATAAACTGTGTATGTGTGTTTCCCTTCTTGGTTTCCAGCCATTTTAAACTGAAGGACATTCTGAACTCAAGGCAGTGTCTCAGTTAACTTCTTTTCTAGAAGTTTGCCCAGTGTCTTCTTAATTACTGACATCTGTTGTATCCTTCGGTAAGAAATTTTGCAGTTCAGCTAACTGTTCAGTTAAGAGCATCTTTCTTGTTTTAAGAAGGCTGATAAACTAGGATCTCTTTAACTCCACACATAATTCAGTGTAGCTTGGTGGTACTGAAAGACTCAACTACTTTGTTTAGACAGTGTAGAGGTATTTGGAATATTGGGAAGTAGTTAACTGCTCGATGATGTTGTTGTCTTCTCTTAGACATATTAATTGTATGTAAGTACAAATAAAAGCAGTATGCTCAAGTAGTAAAATGGAATTCATAGGAGATTATGTTAAAAGGACAGCAGTTCTAAATTTAGGGTGTCTTCTGTTTTAATGGGATGAAAGCAGTTTTGGGCACTGACTTCCCCAAGCGTGTTGCTTCACCACATGAAGTGTTTGGCAATACTGGTAAGGTATCTTGTTACTTCTGCCCCTATGTTGACCTCTTATTTGCAGTGTGACAGCTGTGTGTGGCTGTGCTGGGAACTGGATCAGGGAACTGATCTGCTGCTTAAAAAAATCTGGTAGGTTTCTTAAAGCCCGATCAGCTAATCAATCTGGTTCCTGGTACGTCCTTGCAAAGAAATGCCTGGATTGGGCAGGAGGTGGGAGAAGGGGAGTTTCAGGAAGAGGTGCTAAGAGTACGTTAAATAGGTATTGTTTCCAAACACTTAGATTGTGATTTCACAAAGCTAAGTCTGCTGGGTAATAGATTTACATTTTCAATAATATTTGGCTGGTTCCTACTGCTTTAGTCTTTTCCATGTGGAAGACTTTCCCAAATAAGGAGAATGACTCAGACTGAAACTACACAGATTGTCAAGTGCATAGAGTAACCAAGGGAACTTCTTTGCAGTCTATTTTAAAGTAAAAACCTGAAGACATTTAAAAAGAAAGTATTTTTCCTTCCCCTCACCTTCCCCTAGTGCATTGTTTAATCAGACCTTTTTGGATTTGAAGGATATCTTAGGAGTTTAATGTTCTGCCCTTTAGCTGAAGGATTTCTACATACTCAGGCATAATAATCTAATTTATAGTAGCCAAGTTGTGATCTACCAGCATTTGAAAACCAAGCAAACCCATGGAAGCTCTAAGATTATGTACTTAGTTATTACTCTGGTTGTCACAGCCTGCGGAAATAATTTAAAAGTAGTGAACAATAAAACATACTGTGTATGGAGGAGTAAATTACTGATTTTTCCTCAGGTGAGATGTCAGAAATCAAAATGCAGAAGGTAGGCAGTAAGGTTAACATTGTAAAACCTGTGAGGTGATTGAAGAATCTCTATACAAAATGTTTAGTAATTCTAGTGACACATTAAAGCGAGCAGTGGATTTGCACCCTGAAAAGTAAGGTGGTTGGCCACTTGCCTTTATGTAGTAGCACACTGGGGTGGACCATTGACATGAGAAAAAACTTGGTAGGTTAAACCTAATGTTAGTGGGTGGAGAATTTGTGGTGTGCTAGTAAAGTTTTGATTGCAGGTGTGGCCATGGTGAGAGTTCTCCCTGGCTGAGCTTGTGCCATTTGTTAGGAGCTCATGGGCGCTGGCTCTACGGGCTGATAAGCACTGACACTTCTGTGAACATTTGCACAAGGTAGCACTGTGCTCAGAGGTTCTGTACAGGTCAGTCCCTGACCCTCTGCCCTTAGAGGTTTTGCACTATGGGCCAGCTGGGCCTGATCTTTCTGCCTGCCTACGCTTCATTCTCCTGCAGTTTCTTTTTTACTGTGTGACCTGGCTTGCTGCACCTGAGACATGATTAATCTGAGCCTGAGCAGTAATGCCAGTGTTAATGCCCCTGGAAGAAGTGTGTTTGGTTGTGAGATTTTTGCATATGCAGATCAATTGCTATGCAGGTGCAGTAGGCCTCCCTGTCTGGACTGGAAATGACAGCTGGAGTGCTGCAGCACGAGTGATTTGTACAGCATGCTCAAAACAGGCAGCCCTTTTCATCATGCTACAGATCCACATGAAGAGTAGGCACGGGATCTGCATATCCAATATACCAGGATATATATGCCAGGATCCAATATACTTTCCATCTTGTTTTTTAAATTTTTTGAAACCATGTCTAATGGCCCCATGCATGACTGTCACACAAAAGTTGAGGAATTTTTATGTACCTGGGAGACACTGTGCTTGCTTGAGCGGGTTGTTGCTAAAACAAGTCATCCAGACAAAAGCCTGCTTCCAAGTTGCCTTTGGAAAGGGCTGTGAAGAGGAGGACACGTTCAGAAGGCTAGTCTTAATGGAATGCAAGTGGCTCTTGGGTTTGGGTTGAAAATCCTGGGAGTAGACAAGACCCGACATTGGGCATTCTTGTGGCAGAGCTAATGCGTAGTGAGTCTAATAAGAAAAAGGAGTAGGAGCTGCATGAGCTCAGTTGCAGGCTGTAAGGCATAATGCTGTCCTGAAACAACATTCAGAACATGGAAATTAATTAGAAATAGTATGTTCTGTATAATGACTGATGCTTATTCTGGAGGACGTTAGAATTAAATATTTTCAATAACTTGTAGATTCAGAAGTAATAAGCGTTAGATTAAACTCTTAAGTCATGTTTTAGTCTATAAAAATGAGTAAGCCCTGTGCATTTGAGAAATCATGCAGTTCTTTCAAGCACAGGTGGCCTTTTGTCAACGGTGTTACTTAGAGTGGTGAAACATTTTCCTGGTTTCCCTTCAAATAATTGTAGGACCTTTTTGGAATACTTTATCCAGAACTTCTCATAGCATGCTTAGTTGCAATACAGGTGCTTACAATGTAAATGTAACACTGAAAGAAAATACTCCAGCATAAAAATCAGAATTATTAGATTAGAATATTGTGTATTATTTGCTCATTGCATAAGCCTTTTGTTTTGAGTAGTTGGCAAACATACCTTTCAGTCACCTTCTGCAATTAACTAAAATACTTTTTTTGTGTCTTGAATGCTCTTGTTTTTCAGGTCATGGAAAAACTCCAAAAGATGCTGCTTCTGTTCGAGCTACACATCCTATACCTGCAGCCTGTGGCATATACTATTTTGAAGTTAAAATTGTCAGTAAGGGAAGAGATGGGTAAGCAGAGTGCATTATTAATTAATTATTTCTTGAAATACTTCCTCACATTGTCTTTCAGTCAACCAGTGTCTTTGCTATCGAAACTTACTTTCATATGTCACCACTTTATGTAGCTTGATTCCTTGTTCTTGAGAAGTTTCTCTCTTATATTTTATTGTTTCAAGAGAGTTGGTTGTGGTATTTATTGTCCACAAATAATGTGTCTAATAAATACAACATCATCTCATTTTTTCTTGACAATTTAGGGTTTGAATGACCAGTTTGACCCTGCTGGTACCTTTAAAGGTGTTGGTTATGTGGATTTACAGACTTCCATATCTTTAGGGTGTGTAGCAAACCAGCTTCCTCAGTGTGATCTTTTAATGGATGTCATATCAATTTTGAAACAGAAAGTTATTCTTATGGCTACTTGTTGATGAACAACAAGTAAGAATATAAGGGGAATATATAAGACATAATACATAAGAATATAGGGGAATGTTGTGAATAGGTGCCTGGGAATTTATCACCCTATGGAAATAATAATAATAATTGATGAGTAAGAAGCTGTTGCTTCCCATAATCCATTTGAATTATGAATCTGTTGAAGCACAAGTGATATACCTGCTTTTAAGTCTACTAAGGCAGGTAGAATCTCACCTGGGAAAGTCTTGAAGTGCTAATGAAACCTTTGCTTCCTTTTCATCTTTCCTTTGCTTTTGGTGGAGGATGTGTGTTAATTCTGATACACTGTAGGACTGCTTTCTAATGTGCTGTAGTGTATTCTGTGGTTCTGCTTCAAGGTTCTAGTCAGGACTGAATGTCCCTGTTCTAGGTACTGGACAAGCATGTTGCAGGTGCTTACGCCCAGTTGTGAAAATAAATCTTGAGTGAAAAGAACTGTGGATGAAATTCAGTACCTTTGTCTTTTCTTTGTTTTGCTGCAGTTTGTTTTTCATTTTCTCTGTAAGTCAGAAACAGTACTCAAACTTCTTTGTTTTCCTTATATTATTGCATATAGACATATTTTTAAAAAATAGCCTCTCAGTACTGCTGCAGCTTTGTAGGGGCATTTATGAGTTTGTTGTTACTTCTGTTCCTAAAAGTTATCCCTGGGAGAGTTCTTTGCTATGAGAAACTTACATCCGTAGCTACTTTTGTCACACTGTGAAGACCTAATTATTTTTAAATTGAGATGGTAGAAATTAGTTTTTCAAATAACATTCTGCTACCGATTTTAGGAGCACCTTTAATTTGGAGGGGGGAGTTTGTTTTTTTTTTTTTAATTTTAGGAACATTTTTTAAAAATTACCCTGCTGCTGTGGGTTAAGGAGAGGTTCTTATTGTGACTTGCTAGTGATGTGTCTCTTTTTGAAATAGGTTTCTGCCTACTCAGTTTGGAAGCTAGCTTTTTTTAAAGTGATGGATTTCAAAGTGTCTCTGTGTGTGAGTGTGTCATTTTATGTAGATCCTCTAACACTTCACCTTCGATACTTTGTGTTGGATTTTAGTAATATGTAATTCAGTAGACCACTCAAGGCAATCCTGCAAAAGTGGGAAAACATCACTGAGTAGTTTTTCAAGGTTTTGTGGTTTAAATGGTTACTTGTGAGATGTACATAGCTAGAACTTGTGAAGTTGCCTGCTGAGATTGCTTAAAAAATGGAGGGGTGCTTTTCTCAGTTAATGATAATACATACTGCCTAATTCTTGCTTCAGCCTTGTGACCTTTATTTAGTGTCACTTTATGAAACATTAGCTGCATAATGATCTGAGATGGTAATTTTTTTCATTGTATAAGATAGTATGAAGCTGGGAAATACTGTACACACGGCCAAAGCCAAATATAGGTTGGCTGATAAAGACCAGGAGTCAACATGTGGAATCTCACTGGATTTTAAATGTGTATCTCTAGACTGTGTTTTCAGGTTCAAGAGATCTTTGATGAGATGCAGGATGAATCTCTTACAGTTTTGTGTTACCTTGCATTCAAACTAATAAATTTTTCTTTAATAAGTAAACTGGGGAATTTAATGCAGAGAAATAGGACTATAGAAAGCAGTTTGCATCTGTTTGGATTTATTAGTTCTTTTTCAATGCCTTTTGTGTTTCACCTGGCTTCCTCCAGGTACATTTTTGCCTTTTTTTTTTCTTGTCATCTGGTAATGGGAACAGAGTTCAGGAAGACCATGTCTGTAGAAGACCAGCATGTAAGTAATAATAATAATTAGCTAAAATGCATTACTTGCAAAATCATGTGTTCTCAAGGTGTAAGCCTAGCTGTGGAAGCAGTACAGCTGTATTTTATAGTACTGTTTAAAATAAATCCTAGACTGCCCGAGGCAACTCAGATATCTATCTGTAAGCTGAAGTACAGCTTCCAAGTTTTGTAAATGTCAATGGATAATTTAGTGGTGTTTGTTTGGAGTTCCCTTTGGTAGTAGCCTTTACTACTTCTATTTATTTCTTTTTAATGAAATCAGCTTAAAGTATTTAGTCCACGTACTATATTGTATGAGTATGTCTAAGAGCATTCTTTCCTGTGTGCTCTACTTAGCATGACTTGCCTGAAATCATCAAAAAACCTTTACTAAAAACTTACTCTAGGAGATTCGTTTTTCATGCTACTGTAGCACTTGAAGGTTCTGATTCTGGAATCTGATCTTGCATATCTGAAAGTAGAAAGGCGAAAATTACTCTTCTCTGAAGAAGCACAGCTCTTTTTTGTTTAGGGTGTGGATACAGCATGGCTTCCTGTGGCTGGCTGTGTATAAGTATGGCATTGATTTTGTCACTCTAATGACCCAGGTCATTAAATTCTTTAACATATCTAGGTAGGTAACTGGCTCGAGTGGAAATTTGAAGGTGTGTAATATGTTAATTTTGCAGAAGTTCATGACCAACTTTGAGGGCATTATGAACGCACTGTATGAAGAAGTATGAAAAAACTAGGTTTATTTAGAAGGAAGAACTGGATATGGAAATCGGTGTTGCAGAGCAGATGAGGAGCAAAGTTGCTTTTTGATACCTCCATGTGGTGTGATAGGGTCAGTAACTGATGGTACTGGATGAGAAAAAGGGAAGTGAGAATTAAGTTCAGTAAAAGTAGTAGGGTCAAAATGTCATTCAAACAAAAACTGTCTTGGTATTTGTAGAGTGCTTGGCACAAGGAGTCCTAATGTGCTGCTACAGTACAGATATGTGAAATAATGATCCTAAATATTTTTGAATTCTTGCTAACAAGTTCTAACCAATTGTCATATTGCTTTGTAAATATTTCCTGTTGTTCTTTATTTCTTTAGTTTTCTTTCTTAGTTTCATGTTGTCTTTTGTAGTCTAAGGGCTTCTATTTATTTATTTCTCCTTCTATACTCTCTTTTGCTTTGTTTTGTTTGGCTCATGTGGAACATTGTGGACTGTGGTGTGAGTGATTGGAGACAACAACAGTAGAAGAGTAAAGGTTGTAAGTATGGGAGAACGGTACCAAGGTGATGATTGGGAAGCATGGTAGGAAGGGGACTAGTAACTAACAGGAAGGTATATCTGCGTCTCTATTGAAATGTCCAGTTAACTTTAAATAAAAGATTTGGCCACGAGAAGAAGCAGTCTCCGAACACTCATTGAATTCATATCCCTTTTCCCAGTTTGTGACTCTTTGTGTCAGCTTCATGGTAAACCTGATTGGATAACTCATTTTCCAAAAGTTGACCTCCAGAGTGAGTTTTCTCCCAGATTTGTTCTCCAGTATGGCTGTTTGTATTGCTTCATGAGTAGCTATGACAGCAAAAGAGGAGGAAACTTGGAGTAGGAAGTCAGTACTGGGGGACTGGGAATGCTACTTTTGATCATAGTACTAGCTTGTACCCATTAATTTTAGTTTAAATACAGTCTCTTGGCTTTTTAACTCTTTCACCAGGAGAGACCTGTCTGTTTCTTTCCCAAGGAAAATTAACTTCTGGGAAGAGTACTTTTATCCTCGGTGTCTTAAATTTCTGTCCGCTCTTATTCATTGACTTGTAAATAAAATTAATAAGAATGGGAAAATTACAGTAATTCCATGTACTTGTAGACAGTCTTCAGTGCTTTTAGAGCAGCAGAGGAAGAGGTATGCTTAAAATGTAAAATCATAGAATCACAGAATGGCTTGGGTTGGAAGGGACCTCTAGAGATCCAGTTCCAGCCCCACCAGCAAGGGCAGGAACACTTTCCGCTAGACTAGGTTGCTCAACACCTCATCCAACCTGGCCTGGAGTGCTTCCATTTTTTTTAAAAGAAAAATGGAAACAAGGATTGGGAGTGGTAAGCCATCTAGAAGAAAGAGTGAAAACTAAGTTTAGAAAGGCTGTATTCTTTTAGCGGATAGCACTGAGCTTACGCTTCTGCAAGCTTAGTCTGTGGTGTGGTGGTCCTGATGCAGATCTTCATGGCCAGGCTTTATAGTGCACGTATAAGTTCTGCTAAATGTTCTGCACTAAAATAAAATGTTAGTACAGCAACTCACACAAGTAATCAGTATGTTTTTGGTAAAGCAGTGTTAATAAGGCTTTAGACACTTGTTATACTATGGCTGGTTTTTAACACTGGATGTACAATCAGTCATCTGTTGTTTTGGCAGTATCTTGTAGTATGTGTTGTGTATGTGATGAAGCAGGTGGTGAAATAAAAAATAAAAAACTATCCAAAACAAAAATACCATGAGAATTAAATTTGAGTTTTCATGACACCTGCGGCTATGGTGTAGCCTGATCTGTTTTAGAGTGTTTGAGTGAGGTTTGTGAAATACAAATGCTTTGTCGTCTTCTAGAGCATATATATGTAGCTCTTCAAACACAAACCATACTTTTTTATTGCAAGTTGTTTGTGTTGCAGTAAATTGGCTTTTCCTTTAGGATCAAGTATATCCGTTTTCTTGTTCACAATAAAAGCATAAACCAATAAACAGAATATAAAACATAGTCAGCTGCTGGTTGGTTTGTATTTGTTTTGTATGCTACCAACGTCGTGTAAAAACTTTTTGCAGTCCTAAGACCTATTTTTATAGTGTAAATATGTCTTCAGCAGTTATTTGTCACAAGAACAGGCATTTGTTCCAACAACATGTAGTCTTCACTCAGTCTCTATTTACATAAAAGTAGGCCTTGCAGCATTATTAGCAGAGTACTTGTGTATAGAGTAGAATCTGATAACGTGTGAAGTATCCTTCTTTCATTAGTGTCTTCATTTGAATTGTAGCAGCTGCAAGAAGAGATCAGGTCATGAATCAGCAAGTATGTCTTTTCTTAAACTGTAGCAGTAATTAATTTTTTACCTGAGTGCATGAGACCAGACATTTGACAAAAATGAACAGTAACTAAATGTGTGAGAGGATTATTTGAAGTTTGTATTTAACTGGTGAGAAATACTGGAACCGTAACAGGAGTTTTATTCCTTTGTTGATGTGTGCTAAAAATAAAAATCACTGATTTAAAAAGAAATTCAAGACAATATATTTAATTTCTTGGTCTTGGCTTCTTGCAAAATCTTTTATGTTACTTATTTCTTCTGAAGTCCATTCATGTAAATATAGTGTACAGATGATAACTTTACTGTAGCCCACATTTACATGATATTATTTTCTATGCAACTATTCTTGTCTGACAGTATGGTCCCCAGAAAGGTTCTAGTGCTTGGGGACAAATGTCACCAGATGAAATGCTGCAACCTCAAAGTGAGAGAGATGTCAGTAAATGAGAATAATTCTAGGAACCTTAGAGGAATCACAAGCAAAATGTTGCAGGAGTAACAGTTTGAAGCACTATGCAGAATGACTGCCTGATTTATTTCTGGTTTTTCCTCTCCATGCAGAACCGGATTATTCTGAAACCTGGGTTTATTATGTTCAAAATACTGTTTCCTTGGAAATACTCCATAAAATTAAACTTGTTTTCAATTTGAAATGAAAGACTCAAACCGTCTATGGCATGTTTTGAAACATTTGAATAGATTAACATCTCATTTCTTATTGTGATTTTGCAGACAATAAGGATCTTGAATTGGCACTTTCTACAAAATTTTAATGCAGAGTAACTATATTGAAGATTAAATGTAGTACCTTTTTAATGTGCCTTGTATCTGGCCTTACAATGTCAATGAAGACAGCGTAGAAAACAACGGGAGAGCATTATTCAAACTTTTTATGTCACTGCAAGTCAGTTGTGAGTGCCCTATAGAAGTGCATTGAGTCTAAATTCCTACAGATGATGCAGTTTTTTGTTTGTCCTCTTTCCAAGATACAAACATAGTGATGAAGCAAACTATACCTGTTCTGTAGCTTACTTAGTTTTTTCAGTGTTAATTCTGCTTTTCTTAATAGTCAGTGCATTCAAAACATTGGGGTGTTTTCAGTTGCCTTATTTATGAATGTAAACATCTGTTAGTTCTTTGTCTTAGGTTTCTTACCCATATTACTGTAACTTAGGTTTTAACACTGTATGGTTGAAATTGCTTTCTTTAAATGTATAGCATGTAGGGAATAAGATACCACATTGATTACTTACTTTCTGCAACACCAAAAGATTTGTTTTTTGAAGCATCATGTAGCAGTTCCCCGGGTTATGATGTCTTCAGTAGCATATGCAGGCATAATGGAAGTCAGAAGGAATTTGACTCATTGCAGATAGCAGGTAAAATCTCTGTAGTAGGGAGGCTATTACATATTATTATGTAAATATCTGCTAAATTATTTTAGTTGTCTTTATGAATACAGTATGGAATATTTGGTGTTTTGGTTTTTTTACTAGAGAAGTGGTTATTTAGTAGTTAAATTTATCTTTAGCCTTTTTCAGGTATCTGGTTTCGTATAGTTTTTGAGATTTTGTATTCCTCTTTATGAAATGAGCAAGATAGGATATAATTAACCTGAGTGCTGATTTTTATCAACTTTCATATTGAAAGATCTTCCATATACCTTCAACAGAGTGGCTAAAAGATCTAATTGAACCGTTATAAATAAAAATCAGGGTTGTGTCTCTTTCTGGGTTTTTTAATTTCTCAATCTTTCAGCATCTGCAGTTCTGTACCATCTCTTACTGCTGTTTTCTCCTTCTGTTTGGTTCTGGCTTTTTTTATTTCTCACAATTAGTCTATTCAGGCATCCAAGTAGAAACTTTAGACTCCAGCAAAAATGTAAATTTAGCTCTTTGACTAGAAAGATATTTGAGGAGAAAATAGTTATTGTGAGTTTGCTACTTCTTAAACATTTCTCTGCAGAGAAGCCTAGGCTTTTCAGTACGTGTTAGAGGGAAGAAGTGGGTATCACAGTGCCTTTATTTTTTGACATTTTCTCTATTGCTTTGTGGTAAAAAATTGAAATCTTTGGCAAATTTTAAATTCTGTAGTTTTGTGGTATTCCTAAAGTTTCTATATGACTTGTGAAATGTAAACTAGAAAATGTGCTGAGACTCTAACCTGTAACCTGTATCTTAGTTGAACTGGACTGGAATAAGAATAAATACTATTTGAAATTAAAAAAACAAGACTTTGTAAAATGCACTTGCTTTCTTGGTCCTTAATACCAATTTGGCTGCACTTTAAGTTGTTTTCCAGCTATAGTCTCTTATTGGGTCTGTCATGGATTGATTTCATGTCTTCCATGAGTAGTTGATTGTTATTTTATGAGCTTCTGTAAGACTGGAGCACTTTAATGAGGTGAGGACTATCAACCAGTGGGGCTGAAATTGCTCACAAAGAGGGGCTACTTACTCAAATGGGCCCCAAGCCACTTTGTTCCATTTGCCTGGATAAATGATCCTCCCACCACAACAGCCAGGGATGTTCATGGGTAGGGAGCTGAGGAGGAGGGACAGTCCTCAGGTACTGAGGGAGGTGGCATCAGAACCACACCATTGTTCATCCTCTCTGGTCTCTCAAATCATGCTGTGCCAGGTCCATTTTTGGAAGGTGCTGCAGGGGTGATTGAGCATGCTGCTGCCTGGTACTGACACCTCCACTTCCCAAGGATAGCTCTTACGGCTTAACATAGCTTCAGACAGGAAGAACAGGTCCACTTAGACTCTCTCCTATACCAAACCTATTAATGTGACAGGACAGCAAGAAGTGCATCATGAACTGACTTAGAGGGTTCTGGGTTTGCATTGCACCTGGGCTGCCTGTTGTGCTGCCCTTCATTTTTATCGTAGACTAAGGGAGGAAAACTTAAATGCATAGCTCCTGCCACTCATCTTCTCCTCCTGATCCTGAGGTGCATGAAATGTGAACTTTAAGCAGCAAACAGGAGAACAATTTATATAATTCCTCCCACTGAAGCAAGTCTTTTTGCAGACCCTGACTCTTGACCTAAACACAGGTTAAGTGTCTTAAAAAAAAAAGTCTGTTCGAGTCTGTCAAGGTTACAGGTGTGAGGAAAGGGTAAGAAAGTTACATGTAGTGGTTTGGCATAAATACAATTCCTGTTAATAAATTTTAGAGCATTTATAGCCTGTCTGTCATGGTAGCGTTTTCCACCTCTATTTACAGTGTACCAACCTAGTTGAAATGAGATTAGCTATCAACTATAAAAAGTAATAAATTATTTATTTGGTGAGCCTTTAATTTTGCACACTTCAAACCGTAAGTTGTAGATATTCTCTTTGCCTTGTGAAATGTCTGTAGTAAATTTATTGATAATTTGGAATGTTTTAATATGACTTCAGTTTCTGTTAATAGCAACTCTCCTCCCCAAAATGGTGTAAACACTTCAAGTAGTTGTAAGTGAATCCCAGGGAAAAATACATGTTGTTGAACAGCCATCTTCTTACTGAGATGGTGTCAGTGCCTAGTGGTTTCTAGTCATTGCCAGTGGGTAAAGGTTCCCTGTTCCCAGCTGTGTTAAATATAGTGTGTCTGTGTTTACTGCTGTTACTGGGTTAGAGGAGGCTTGGAAGTTAGGATATCTGAGAAAGAAAACAGTGGTGATATCAAAATGTTGCCTAGACAATGATTTTCTGTCTCCCATTTCACATTTCTGTGTAACCTTAGTCTTGTTACTATAAAAATACTGAAACAAAACCTTGATTTGGGATGAAGGGTTTTTAACGTGACTTGCATTCAAAGGCTTTTTGCAGTTGGTGGAGTTCTTCAAGTTATCTAAAATTGTTTTTAAAGTAAATACCCTTTCTTTAATGAACAGGAGTTTTTCAGGCTTTACATGAGTATCCTTCATGTGTCAGAGCCCACACTATGCTAATAACAATTCTGCTTTTATTATTTAAGACAAAATCATGGGGTTTCCACTTGTTGCTTTAATTTATAATTGTTTTGTTGAATCTGCTGCTGCAATGGTGCCTCAGTAATGTATTTAGCAATGCAGCAAATACTAATCTTTTTGTTTGTTGCCCTTTGCCTCAGCTCTTCAGTATTTTTAAATGTAATAGCTGCTATATATGGTTCTGAGGTTCCATTTCATGCTGGTATGTTTGAGGGAGAGGAAGATGGTATTATTATACATGAAGAATTGTCAGAGGAGGGCTTTGTTAGTGTCAAACCTAGAAGCAGGTAAGGTAACTGTTGGAAGTGATCCACAGAAAAAGCAGAATGCCCAGAACACAATTAAGCATATCACTTCTGAGATGTCCTGCTCAGTTTCATTCTATGTCAAAACCATTTGAAATAGCAGATTAACCTGCACTTCCAACTGGAATAGTTGCTTAAAAATTGTGTTTTGTGGGATGGGAATACAAAGGTTATGTTTGTTGGCTTAAACAATTTTCAGATTGCTACAAGTGAATATTTTGTTTTCACACCATTTATTATTCGTAGCAAATTCGTGTTAACTAGTGTGAACTAGTGTCAAAATACTTTGAATTATTTGATAACTAGGAAATGTAGGTCTAGGTGATTTTTTGGATGCTTGCTTTAGTTGATGGGGGGCGTTGCATTATTTTGGGCAAGGGACAATGGTGAAAGCCTGGCTTTTCGTTTTATTGTTTCTCTTTTTGTATTCCTGTTGTCTTGGTAATGGCATTGGTTTTGCTTAAGAAACAAGCAAAATTGATTTTGCTGACTTCTAATGGTGTTATATGGGGGTGAGGAAATTC
Organism: Grantiella picta; assembly: GCA_013397955.1. Taxonomy (NCBI): domain Eukaryota; kingdom Metazoa; phylum Chordata; class Aves; order Passeriformes; family Meliphagidae; genus Grantiella; species Grantiella picta. Next base: position 1,020,676 of record VZRM01008258.1, read on the forward strand.
TTCATTTCAGCTTTCCAGTATTTGCTATTTAATTGTTAACAATTGTACTGGAGTCTGACTTTATTAAAACCACCTTTTGTAAAGCTGGCTTTTAGACTATATTTCAGATTGCTGGTTAGTATAGTACAAATATTTTCCCCTCTTTAGTTTGCCATCAGATTGCCAGCGGCTAAGTGCCATTGCTGGTGGATTTCTCAAGATAACATTCTGCTCTACAATCCAGGCCTTTAATGTTTGTGTGATCTTTTTGTAACTGCTGTGCAAGGATGCATTTTGCTGCTAAAATAATGCCGTGTTGCATGTATTTTATAAAATTACTCATTCCAGTTTGTCTGCAAAACATCAATTAGGTATGATGAAGGTGATGGAATTGATCTGTGTATGGCTGTACCCCTACTTTCAAAATAAGACATGACCTCTCGCTTCCTTTGTTTGTGCTTTAAACATCATAGCTGATACCACTCTCCATCGATAACCCAGGATGCCAAAAAGAAGAAAGTTGTCCTTAACCCCTGCAGAGACAGGATCTGTCCATATTAAACCATATATGCTGGGAATTCCTTTTCAGCTCCCTTGTTCTTATGCCACTATTAAATGACCTCTCAGCAGCTTAATTGGTATATGATTAGTCAGCACGCTATTTCTTGGCATTGTTCCATATGTGTATGTGTTTTGGTAAGAGACAGATGCATTTCTTTTGTTCTTTCATTTTTAGTTACATGGGAATTGGGCTTTCGGCACAGGGTGTGAACATGAACAGACTACCAGGTATGTTTCAGTTACTTACATTGTTTTTTAAAATATGCTTCACCTTAATAAGCAAGAGAGTGTAGCATGACACCTCTATGTTGTCTCTGTTACTGGAGTTGGGTAACACTTCCAGCTGAAAAGTTTAACTTTTACTGTACATTTGCTCCTTTACTACTTCCATCAACCCTTACTGTTATTTATAACATTATGCAGATACTTGTTAGCAAATAAATGGATTTTAAAATGTTCGTCGTGTTTTCAGATAACAATGAAAGTACACATTTCCATGCTCAGTAAACTGGTTTTGTAGCAATAAAGATGAGCTACTATGATAAAAACTTTCTGTCAAACATGGAGGGAACTCTCCTTCTGTCACTTTCTGTACCTTTACCTTTCAAACCTTAATAGTAAGAGTGTGTAGCCTAGTTTTAAGTTTTGACTGTTCCATTGCCCTGCATGGTCACGGACATTGCCTAGTTAATAATTGTCTGTAGTATCTCCAAATAGCACTTAAGAAAGTTTATGTGTGTTGTAAAATGTTGGGGTTCTAACAGATCTTTAAATGCCTAAAAAATATCCACCCAAAAAAACCCCTGACTTCTTTGAAATTATCAAAATATAAAACTATGTTGAATTGACCTTGGAGCATCTACTTTTCATTGTAACTTTCTTACCCAAATGCTCTGGTAGAGATTCTTAACAATTATTGCAAGTCTCAGTTACACCGTGAGCCCAGCTAAGGCTGATGAATTATTAGTGGTTGGCATTAAGTTTCAGTATGATTTAGGATGCTATAATTATCAAAGATACTACTAATCAATGTAACTGCAATAATTTTGGGTCATCTTTAATTTACTGAGAGATGCTTAATGTGCTGAATCACCTGAAGCTACTGGTGATAAAGATTAAGGGTGGAAGTGTGGAAAATACTTTAAAATTAACCTGCTAGGCAGCAGTGTGACAGAAGTTCAGTATTGAATTGCAGAGAGTGTAGATAGGTATTTATAAATGAGCACAGACCAAAATTGCTTGCCATGAATTTCATTGAGTAGTGTAACAGTATGAAGCTTCTTAAATGTTCTCCAGCTTCTTCACCTGCAAAATCAGCACCATATTTGCATGCATAATGATTTGCTCTTGGCTGTGATTTTCACCTGTATCGCTAATTTTTTTCCTTTTATTTAAAATTTATTTTAATTTTTAGGGGCAGCATAGCTAGTGACACTTTGGAGATTCTGTTATTATGCAGAGGCTGCTTGCTGCTGAATAGTCATTGAGAATAATCAGGAGTAGAAATATGTTTCCTCAGAGATGCATGTTTGGGTTTTAGCCAGGAAGAATCTGATTATGGCATATGGTCGTAATAGTTTTGCAAAATGAAAGGGAGAACAGGAGAATCTTCACTGCTTTACTGGGACATGTCAGATCTGTATATAGCTTTTCGAATTTCAGTATTGTAGCTGATTATATTTTTGGTGTTGGTAATTTTGTATGTTTGCTTAAAGAGAAAAATGTGTTATCGGAATTTGCATTGCCTATTATACACTACAAATGGAATTACTTACTCGGCCATTTTGATAAAAGAAGTTGTAATTTAAAAAATAATACAGACTTCCTAGATAAGAAATATTAGAAAGCAGAAAGCTGAGCATAGTAATTAACTGTATTAACCTGGTTAGACTATACCAATGTAGCACAGTGTCTCTAATTTATTTAATAATAAAGGAAATGAATAATTTGCAAATGCTTTGTTCTCTAGGTTGGGATAAACATTCATATGGTTACCATGGAGATGATGGACATTCATTCTGTTCCTCTGGAACGGGACAACCTTACGGCCCAACGTTTACTACGGGCGATGTCATTGGTTGTTGTGTCAACCTCATCAATAACACCTGCTTCTACACAAAGAATGGACACAGCCTGGGTATGGAGAAATGCTGCCCTTCATGACAGCATTGTGTCCTTACGTCTGTTGTAAATAGGAAACCCTCTTCACATCGGGAGCAAAGTGTTGGAATAGTTCTTTGATAGTTTTTGATAGTTATGAAGTAATTAAAGAACTGGGAAAAATAATTTCTTCTGTGCCATTTGCACTAACATTCCTTGTGAATTTGGGAGGATTCATCATATAGCATCTCATTCCACAAGATCTACATTAATGAACTCCACTACTAAATCCACAAAAAATGCTTGATGTTTATAAAGTAATAGATAATAAGAGTAGTGAAGATAAGGAGAATGGATATAGCTAAAATTCATTGCTGCTGTAGGGGGAGCACCCAGCCTTCTTTAAACCATACATTGGATGCATGTTATTTTGAACATATGTTGGGGAGCAGTATCTTTCAGATTTCCAGTCTGGAGTCATTCATAGTTGGGCTAAAGCCCTAAATTATACAAGTTGAGCTAAAATTAAGTCTGTTAAACTTGTACAATAAATTATGGTATTATGCAACACTGCAAGACAATTCCTGAGTTTGAAGGTGTCAGGAGTGGGTGGAGTTAAAAATTTTTATGGAATATCTGTTTCTGTTACTTAATGCAATTTAAAGAGCAAAGATACAGAGTGTAAAGAAAAAAGAAAAAAATTACTTGCTGCATTAAGGAAGGAGTGGGGGCTTGGGAAGAGATCTTGGAATTGTGCTGAGGGGAGCAGGAACTTTGAAGGTATAAAGCTCAAAGAAGAATAAGGTTTTTGTGATGGGTACAAATGCGATAAGGAAAGGAGATGGTAGCATGAAATGAAGTAAGAGATTATTGAGATAGGTGTTCTTGAAGTTGCTGTTCTGTTTTCTTACATTAGCACACACAGAGGAGGCTTGGGAAGAGGGGGAAGGATGTGGTTTAAACTCTTTTCCTAGTCTCCCTGAACAAGACTGACAGTTTGTTTGCTTAGGCCCTGAGCAAACATGTCTGACTTGGGAGTTTTTCTGCCTCTACTCACAGCAGGGCTTAGGAGTCTCCTGAGGTCAATTCCAAGTAATCACTTCTGTGATTCTATTCTGTCATGATTTAATGTTCCTTCTAAATTAAATGAGTCTGTATACCTGGACTCAATACCTTGAGACCTAGGGCAGTGGGACACTTTACCCATGCACCGGGTAGTTGTTCCTTTTGACATCCTGTTGCACGATAGGTCCAAGTGGAAGGTAATGGGCTTATGTTTGCCCTAATCTTTAACTGGGTTAAAGCTGAGAAAAGTAATCTTACCCTACTCCCTTTTGAAACAAAATGCCTGCAGGTAAGTTGGATCATTTGATCAACTAAAGAGACACTACCCTTATGGTCACATAAAAACATGAAAGAGCTATGAAGGCAAGAACCCTCCTATGAAGGCAAGAACCTTTCTTTTCACTGGAAAACTTAAAGCAGACTGGATTAGGCCGACTGTGAAACAACAGTGCAAGTGATTAAAATCTGTTTTTAGAGGGGAGCAGAATGGCATAGGTGAGGAGAGGCTAATAAAATGTCATCTATCATAGGCTGAGTCTGACAAACACTTCATAGATTTCAGAAGGAAACCTGACAGTTGTTCTGTCATGGGCTTTGCTAGCTTGAGTTTCTGACAAAAGAAAATTAATTCTGTGTTGAGTGGAAAAAGAAATCAGAAATATTGTCTGTCTCACTTAGTTGTTGCTGCTGCTAGATGTCCACAATTCCTGTATGTTTGCGACTTGGAGAACATTTGTGTTTGTTCTCTGGGCCACATATATGGTCTAGAATATCGGAAGTCTCTGGCTCAGCCTGGAATTTAATGCTGCAAAAAGGGCAAAAAGGGCTAAGCAATTCTCATGCAAGTGTGAAATCCTAGGTTAAAAAAAAAGCCAAAAACAACCACCCCAAAACCCCCAATATCTGCATATCACTTAGTCATCATTTATTTGTCTATGGCCTCCATTTTGCAAAAGAGCAAGTTGGATGTCAACATTGCCAAATAGAAAGAGTGGTATAGGTTAGAAAAAGTTAGGGTAAGAGCAGGGAATAAATAAGATGATAGCTTTGAGACATGATGGGAGGAAACAAAGGAAACAGATTCACTCTGTGTGTCATCCCTTTGTCTCAAAAGATGTGGGTAAGGAATCCAAATGCTCTTGAGGTTTGAAATCCTGGTGAAGAATGGAGATTGAAAGTAGGGATGGAATTTAGGACAAACTGTTAAAAGCTTTGTTTTCATCTTAAATTTGAAAATATGGTGATACAAAATAAATTGAAGTTTGAGGGGATAAATGGATTTGAATAATTCATTAAAAAAATACTTGCAAGAATAAAGGAAATTCTGAAATACTGTTATTATGTGGCTGTCAGAAGGAGATTACTGATGTTTATTTTTTAACTGAAAGCTTCCTGCCCCCCGAAATTACCCAAAGTTCCTGAAGTATATAGAGGTCATATTTTTCTCTAATCCTGAGACAGCAAAATCACTCCCTTGGTTTTATGGGTAGATGGATGCTTGTAATTATGTAACAAGATATTAAGCTGTTCCCTTTGAAAATCAAAGCATGCTGGAATGGATTAAAGTGAAACATTTACAAGGCTGGTTTGGAGTATTATAGACGTGTGCTGCTCGTGTAAAGATTGTTAGTGAGTACGTATGAAGAAAAGTAATAGCAAACAAGAAAAGATGCCATGAAATCGTGATGTCACAGTATCGAGGCATGCGAGAAAGTATTTTCAGATATCCTTACCTTCTTAAATTTAATATGTAGCTAGAACTTTCGTGCTTTCTAATCTGCATATCTGTATGGTTTACTAAATCTTACAACCTATTTTGAAAAAATTAAGGTCAATTTAAGTATTTTTGAATGACAATTACTTTTTGACAAATACTGCCCTTCATTATTTAAAAACATGAATTATGCCTAAGCATTGTGGATTTCGCTGTGCTTAACTTATTTCTGAGATTGTTTGGGTGAGTTTTCTGAACATATAATGATACATTTAAGAAAATGAGGCTAGAATCCAGACACATGGAAATTAATGTTAAATTTTTTTTTTTTTATTACAGGCATCGCTTTCACAGATTTACCGGTAAGATAAGTGCATTTTCAAACAGTTTTTGTTTGTGTCATAGACAGATGTTTCAGATCAAACTAGCATTTACCTTATGCCTGTTAGAATTACAACAGTAATCTTTGTAGCCAGTTTAATATCAGATATTTCTCATCATCATTTCAGTGGTGATTTGTTAATTGAAGTAGAAAGTGTTTTGGTTTTACGCAGATCCTTACAAGAGGTTTTCCTTTTCAGGTTTTTAACAGGCAGTTCTAGTGAAAGTTTTAGCAGAAAATAATAGATAGTTATTACATACTTTGACACACACAAGCCTTACATACAAATTCAAGGCTGTATTTAACACCAGCATGGTGGATGGCTGCTTGGGACATGGTCACTGTAACTCATTCTCGATGTCTGATTTTCAAAATCTTTGCTTCATAAAATCAAATGTATCAAATCACTTTTTTTTTTTTAAAGGAAGCTCCACATGGCTTTTGAGTCAATTAAATTGTGCTTTCCTTAAAACTGGCATCTGTTCCCTATACTACTGATACAGGCATGATACTGCACTTACTTTTTTCTCATCTACTTCATTTGTGATTTAATCTGTGTAAGGTGCACTGTGTGATGCATGTCCATCTGGCCAGCTGCTCCCTTTCTGTGGTCTTAAAAGGCAAGGACAGATATTAAGGAAAAATGAAGTCAGTAACCCAAGTAGCCTTTTAGTCCTACCACAGGGTCGAGTGTTTTGTGTAGGAAACCACTGCCACTGTCCTGGGTCTTTGGGATGCTAGCAGAGCTCCTTGCTAGCACATGGTGCCAGCTCAGGACACTGTAATCTGAAGGATGAAACTGAACCCCTTGTTAGAATCAATTGTTTCCATCTCATTAAAAGATTTGAGACTTGTGGTTTGTTGATTATTTTAGACCAAGTAACAGTATAAGCATGTTTATTTAAAAGAGCAAATGGTGTATGTGTGAAAATAGAGGAAAGATTGGCTGGGGCATGGTTTGAGCAACCAGAGTATTTCTCATTTCACTGGGTTCTCTGGGCTTCTGAGTTCCTACTGACCTTCATGTTTAAAGCTTCTTACTGATAGCTTTAATTTATTTAGCATGTAGTTCTGTAGATCAACATACCATTACACCATACCACTGATGTCTGTAGTGTAATTATGATGCATATTTATTAAATAAACTTTAAAAATTTTTTTAACTATTTCCCCCCTCCAAAAGACCCCAGCAACAAAACCCCATTCACCCAATTGATTGCCTTGCCATTGCTGAGATACTCATTGCATTTAAGAAAATTACTTTTATCCCAACAGGCAGATTTTACCTTTCTCGTATTTGGCATGTTTCAAATTTGCATGGAGACCTAATCTTTAAGCAGAAAATAAAACTGAGACAACAATAAATGCTATAAAGTATTTTCCAAGATACAAGTCCAAGAATTCATGAAAACTTCAGTGCACTGTTACAGTTCTTATTAAGCACTATCCTGTCAGTTCCCGCCACTAAAATCCAGCAATGTTTTAAGTATTTCACCCCAAAAGGAAAATGGCCCACTTTGTAAGTTTAATTTCTCTTCTCTTTTTAAAAGAAAAAGCTGATCTTTAAAAATCATCAAAAATTGTTACTTAATATTTTGAGAAATTAAAACCAAAAGTTGTAATGTTTAGCACAGTTTAAAAAGTGTGTTTTCTGACTAGAATGTCAGATTATCTTCTGTGAGAGAAAAGTGTGAAAGTAAGATTTTCTTCTTTCAAACTAAAAAAAAAATATGAACACTAGCAATAAAATTAGCCAGTCGTTGTATTGCTGTATTGGCAGAAACTGGTTTTACTGCTGGAGCACACTACTAGCAGCAGTGGGGATATTACTAGAGATGAGAAAAACCAACAAAATAACAGTGGGGATTTTAGAGTGAGAGTCAAAAACTAATGCAAATATTTCTTGCAGCCAAACTTGTACCCTACAGTAGGGCTTCAGACACCAGGAGAGGTTGTGGATGCTAATTTTGGACAACACCCATTTGTATTTGACATTGAAGACTATATGCGAGAGTGGAGAACCAAAATTCAAGCACAGATTGACAGATTTCCAATAGGAGATCGGGAAGGAGAGTGGCAAACAATGATTCAGAAGTAAGACTTCTAATATTATTAACTTTTTTAGAAGTTGTTAATTGTATTATTTCAGAGATCTTTGAAATGTTCTGTTGTCTTGTGCAAAAAGTTATAGATACTATTAAAAAATAGTACAAGTAATTTTGTTACCAGGTTTGATAACAATGTGAAAGGGAGCATGAACAGATTTTATGGCAGAGTTGTCTGTGTCATTAATAATTTGGACTTTATAACAATGAGTGTAAGACTTGTGTTCTGATTTGACCTATCTAATGTGGACTGGGGAGTTTTTAGGAAAGTTGTCATGGTTGTAATAGGCAGTTTTAATACTCTGGGCTCTGGAAATTTTGCTTTGTATTCTCAGCCTTTGGCATGCTAGGTTAAGTTGTGTTTCATTAGTGTTTCTTGGAAAAATGGTGGTTGTGACTTTACATTTTTTATTTTTTCAGTGAAAACATAAACTTACTGTGCAGCAATTTCACTTCAGTGTGTGTAATGATAAAAAAACCCCAACTTGATTAGCAGTTAAAATATTAACTGACCCTGCCTTTGGGTGATGAAAAATTGTTACTAAAATTCATCATAATAAAGTTATGCATTTATTATTTTTAAAAATTATTTTTCTGTACAGTGTTTTGAAGAAAACTGAATTACTTTTGTCTTACTTGTACAGAAATATCTGCATTTCAAGTAGAATTTTTCAATTTAGTCACCTTTTTTTAGCAAAGGGTTTTTACATTCAGGAGCTCTTGGTCCTTACCTGTATTTAATGAGTATTTCTGAGGTTTGTTTTTGTTTATTTTTAGAATGGTATCATCTTACTTAGTTCATCATGGATACTGTGCAACAGCAGAAGCATTCGCCAGATCCACAGACCAGACTGTGCTAGAGGAATTAGCTTCCATTAAGAACAGACAAAGTAAGGCTGGAAAGCATGTTGCATCCCTTTTTTCCTCCTTTAAACAAATATTACATACAGCTTTCTCTTAAGCAGCATTGTAGAATTTCCTTGCAGCACTATTCCATAGCACAGTTCTTTGCTGTCTTATAATGTTACATGTGTGTGAGCAGCTGGGTACGAAAAACCTGTGCAGTAATACTTTGTAACTTGTTTGATGTAGCAGAATGTGGTAAATTACCTGTTGTCTTTTCTCTTGAATGGAAAGTTGTGATATGTCTCAAACAAATGTGTGTTATGTTTCTAAGTGAGTGTTTGTGAGAGCTAGTGGTTAGTCACAAACAGGAATATGGAACTTAGTCTTGACAAACATCTAAATTTTTGTCTGAACTGTGAAAAGGGATTGAGTTTAGAGAATGTTTGATAAGTTAAATGAAACTTGAGTTTTCCTGCTTGCAGATGTGAGGGGGAAGAGGACAAGGAGAATGAACAGCAGTTTGGTTCTAACTTGCCATGCCAGTGCTGTTTGGCAGCCTGATTGAACAGTGCCTTCCGCTTCCATTTAAACTCCTGCTCCATGACCATAAGCATTTGTGTTACTGTATGAAATACCACATGGGGAAACTGCTCTGGTTGTAAAACAACACATTTGTTGGGCTATTTTTCATTTGGATCAGCTTCTCTGTTGGTGGATAGAGCTGGGAGGTTGTTTGCAATTTGAACAAAGTTACAGCCACAGAAGCATCAACTAAAGCATGAACTGTTGTGAAAGGTTTTACTCAAGTGTAATCTGATTGGAAGTATGTGTTGTAGGTGAGAGAGACTAGATTTTTGTTTTTCTTAGTCAAAATTGAACCTGTAGGAGTGGGATGCAATTTGGATGTTCTTGAGTGACAGTGGTTGGGTATATGCTTATTTATAAAGTTGTGAAAACGAGAAATAAATTACAGAAGAGTGTCTGCAATCTTATTCTAGCTCTAAATGCATGATCTGGCTACAAAGCAGTTGGATGCTGGCAATAAATAAAAATACTGAGTTCTCATTTAGATACATGTAGGTGGAGTGCAGTTCTTAAATTTTCCTGTTGAACATTTTAAGGAAGCATGATCTTTCTTTACACTAATTTTTTCTAAGAAGAAAAAAACCTTGTTGATTGATGGTTGCAGTGTCTTTTAATCATTAATGTACATGTATAAATCCATAAGCTGTCCATTTAACTGATGTTGGTTTTGCTGAACAGAAATTCAGAAATTGGTTTTGGCAGGATGAATGGAGAACCCATTGAAACAACATAACAGCTGTATCCAAGTTTACTAGAAAAAAATCCTAATCTCTTATTTGTTTTTTGGTGAACAGGAATTCAGAAATTGGTTTTAGCAGGAAGAATGGGAGAAGCCATTGAAACAACACAACAGTTGTATCCAAGTTTACTAGAAAGAAATCCTAATCTCTTATTTGCATTAAAGTGAGTCTTCAAATTATACAGATGTGTGTTTATAGATGGCACAGTACCTTCTGAGACAAGACAGTTACTCATTTAAAGCTTTCACAGAAATTCATACAAAGTTAAGCAGAGCTTTTTAGAAAATGTGTATATTCCACTTTTTTATGCTCTTCTTACTTGCTACATGTTTAACTAGGTTTTGTCATCAAGGTCCTGGTTTGCAGCATAATTCACATCTCCCTGTAGACTTGTTCTCTAGAACTAAGTTTTGTAGTTTTTTAAAATGAATTTTAATCCATTTGGGTGTCAAGTAAAACTTATAATGGAAAGTGATACAGTACCACATTCAAGAAGGTTAAGAATCCTGTTGGTATAAGTTAGTCTGTTCCTCCAAAGGGGTGACTGACTTTAAAGATCAGTTTAAATGAACTGTTTCATTTGATGCCACTTTACTAGAAACCTCTGGCTAAAACTGTGGAAACTCCATAATCCCAGAGTTCTCTTGGCTTCCCAGGCACACAATAGTCACCTTCATTCTGGCATTTTTACTTGACAGCTGCGCTGTTCTCCAGAATTTTGTATCACATTGCAGTGTTTGAATATGGAAAAAATGTGTTATCTCCTCTAAGAACAAAGCACTTTAATTTTATGTTCAGTTAAGTAACTTGGAATGTGTTTGAAGTCTGTCATGCTCAAGTGCTGAACAGAATTCATGTGACAGTACTCCAGACTTATCACAGAATTCACAAAATGTGAACATTTTGATGAAAGACTTCACTCAGTAGCGCCAATTGTATGTTATCTTTTTCTCAATCTGTCTTTCTAAATTTTGCCTGTTTTGTTGAGGCTACTGAAGCCCGAAGCACAAAGCAGTAGTTCCGAGCTTCCTAAAAGTCCATAGTAAAACCTCCTTATCTAAAATGAAATTGACAAAGAGCAAGAGCCTCTAAAGGGAAGGTTTGTATGGGAGTTTGCTTTTCAAACTGTTTTCTAGTGCAGAGGTTTAATGTTAAGAGTTACCCTTTAATGCTTAATATTCCAGACAGTCAAACTCTGTTCTCATTTACTTTGAGAGAAATGACAGACATGACAACATAGCCACGTATCTTTCTCAAGAAATAAGCTTGTCCCTGCCAATAAAAGAAAACAGTTAAACAAGAAAATATAGTTTAAATCTCTAAACTTTGAGGACTTAGTGACAAAGGCTGTCCTCCAAGGATAATACTCCTGTTCTCCTCCCTCACAAATTTGTAATTGCATATTTTTGGTGGAATGCTCCAGAGCTCATTGACGATTGGGTTACTGACATTCAGCATTTTGTTGAGTCAGACTTGTTCAATATTTAACACTAAAGTGAAATCATTGCTATCGTTGGTAATTTGAAATGCGTAAATGGTTTTATTAGCTTAACTTTTTGCCTTTTGTTTAGGGTGCGCCAGTTCATAGAGATGGTGAATGGTACAGACAGTGAAGTACGGTGTTTGGGAGGCCACAGTCCAAAATCTCAAGATAGTTACCCTGTTAGCCCACGGTCATTCAGTAGTCCTAGCATGAGTCCCAGCCATGGAATGAATATTCACAATTTGGCAACAGGCAAAGGGAGCAGCACACACTTTACTGGTAAGTTCACTTGGAGGGTAGACCACATGGATTTGGACATACCACACCATGTGGATTTTTATTATTTTTTTTTCCATAACTAAGTATTCAGAGAAGTTAGTCGCAGACTGATCATTTGTTATACTTAAGATTTTGTGCTGTGAATGCTTTGTATAACAGTGTAATTTTAATGAATAAAATATGTGATTTCCAGTCACTGGGCAAACCAAAAGTTTCATCCCATAATTTTTGCACATGCTCTTGGCTTTACTTCTTGCAAAGTAGATTGCCACCAGTTTCTAAGAAGTGCTTCCCTCTGGGAGGTAGAAGGTTCTGACATAAATTTCTGTTGTCCTTTTGATGACAATTTATGGCTTGGGTGAAGTGGTTTAAATCCAATAAGTGGTGTAGATGATCCATTTTCTGTGGTGTTGATGGAGAAGTCAGAATAGCTGTGGTTGAGCAGGAAACACCAGAAGCTGGGTGGTATGGCAGGATAAAAGACATCCTGCTGGCAGCCACATTTCAGTCTGCGCAGTTGAAACATTTCTTAAGAGCATTTAGGTAATGGGAAATCTTCAGTGGGAAGCCACGGATGTTCAGACCTGCCCCAAGCTTATGGGGAGATCCCCATGCCTTTCAAAGCATCCCAGCTGAGAGGAAGCTCAGCACGATAAAATGGTACCTGAGTGTGGCATCCTTAAAGACTAAGACTCTTAAGGTAGCAGGGACCATCAGCTTTCGCTTCTGTTCAATTTCCAAATCCAAACTGGAGCTGATTGGGGGGTGCTTTTTTTTTTTTTCCTCTCTGGGGTGGAGTGGAAAACCAGTGTAGCCTGGCCATCAGAATAACTGCTGCCCTTGGAAGGGCAGCAGCTTCGCTTTTCTTCCCTGTGTGTGAAGAGAGTGCCATCACATGTGTCAGTAGAGATCCACTCAAATTTTCTGGTTGTTCTTCAGGTGGTTATCGGGATGTATTGTAGGAAGTACCTGTAATTTTTCTAATTTTGAAAATAGAGGCAGGTTGATGAATGTATTACTGGAATTGATGTTTGGGATTTTGTAAATGGCAGCAGCTGCTTTCTTTATAATAAGCCCTTCCTGTGACCTGTTTCTATTTTAGAAGATACTAGGGAGCTCTTGGTTTGATGGAACTGGCAATTACATGTTTGCTTCAAATAGTAGTTTTCCTATTATATTTTAGAAAGGTCAGAAGAGATTTTAGCTAGGCATTGTAATTTTACTGCATGGTGTAATTTTATTTAGCAAAGCACAATATTAACAATTAAAATAATTACATGGTGAAGGAGGGGGAGGTTGTATGTAAGTATAGCAACATGCAAAGTATTTGGCACTGAATTCTACTGCACATTTATCAAAAGAATTACATGATCAGGAATTAGTAATATTTGCTTCCATTCATAATGTTTACAGCAGCCTAGAAAAGATTTTTGAATGCGTCCATTCTAAAAAACTGTTCTATACTGGTGCAGTTTTCTCTTTTACTGGTGTTTTAGTACAACTGGAAAACCTTCTCATGTCTGTATTCATATTTGTTAAATAATGCTTAACTTCTGCACTCTAGAAGCGTTAAAGATTCAAATACCTGAAACATGGAGGTGAAGTACTTGAGTTTGTGTGACAAATTTAGCATAATTGTTCCTGGTCAGTAAACACTGCACTTTCTTCACTTTTATGTACAAGCTTATCTGTAAGTACCACTTTATGATTACAATTGTTAAAACTTTCTTTCAGCATTTGAAAGTAGTTGCAGTAATGGGGTAATATCAAATAAAGCGCATCAGTCTTACTGTCACAGTAAACACACGACCACCAGCTTGAATGTACCAGAGCTCAACAACATAAATGTATCAAGATCACAGCAGGTTAACAGCTACTCCAGGTAAATAAACGTCAGATGCTTCTAAATTACATTAAGGCTTGTGTTGTCCATGTGTTTGCAATGCAGGGAAGAGTGGGATTTGATGTGATTGATTTTTTTTTTTTTTCCCCCAAGGACAGTTGGAACACAGTGTAAGGGGCCAACAGTTTGTGGTAACTCTGGTTGTTTTGACAGTTCAAGCTCAATAGACCTTTTTCTCCTGTTGGGCTAAAGAAATGCAATGGACAGAAATAAATTACCTTGCTTGTAGCTATAGTAAGTTTTGAAGTTGCACAGTGAAGGTTAATTAGCTCACTGGCACTTGGGATCTTAATTTAAGCCACTGACATTGACTTAAATGTGTTGCAAATAGATAATGAAAAGGTTTCCAGATACTCTGCATTTGTAGCACAGTAATCACGATTGTGGCACATGTAAATAGGATTGAGATGCATATGAAGTGTGGATTCCCTTTCACTGTATACAGCAGGATTGTTTGCCTACTCCTGTCACTGTCATGAGTGCAAACACATTCAATTCAGAGAATGAAAATAAATCTATTAACCAGGGTTAATATGTTTATTCATAACCAGTAAATACTAAGTTCTGGATTGCAAGGATGCAGGAGAACCTAATTTGATATGAAATGCAACAGGTCTCAGCTGCATTGTCCAAAATGAATTCCCCAAACTACCACATAGGGTGTGTGATGTGGTAGTGATGACCAAAATTATCTTAGTTGAATAGTGATAATTGGGGTAAAAAGGTAAGAGTAACAATTTACTTTTTAACTTTCCCCAATTTGTTTGCATCAGCAATTGCCTCTGCCAAAAAGCCTGGCACTGTCCAGGCAACTTGGAGATTTTTCACAGAGGAAGACAGTTCCTTGGCTGTGCTGTTGCCCAGTCAGAGAGGCCTTTTGGTTTCCTTCCTCAAAGGAAGCTGAGTATTTTTGGTTGCTTAGAAGCAAGATATTAAACTTCTAAATTGAATCTATTTGGTCTTGACAGAGGGTTTAGGTTGCTATTCTCCATGATGGAATAAAACAGGCTAGGATGCAACTGTCAGCAAAGCTCAGTCCCCAAAGCCATGCTGGCATTTTCTAAAAGCACTTCTGTGACTGGCTGCAAGCAAAGGGTGGTGAGGAGTTGAATGGTCTGCATTTGCCATTGAGTGTTTCTTCAGTGTTTTGGTTACTCAGCATTTTCTTTGGGGTTTTCTTTTTTGTTTTTCCTCTGTTGTTCCACAGAGTAAATAAGAGAACAAGGCATTTTTGAAATAACTAGTTACGTAAAATTGGTATTTTCAAAGTAGGATGTATTTGACTTAACTATGTTTATTTTAAAAAGTGGGAATAGTATATTTTCTCAATGCAGTTTCCTCCAGCTCTTTGTACATACAGATATATAAACAAGGTAAGAACTTTTTGGTGTGTATTTAGAAAGTGTTATGTTCCTTACTCGTAATGATGGGGGACATGTTTAATTTTTCAGCATCTGAAAATATTATTCTACTGAATACTAATATTGAGACAGCCTTAAAAATTTCCACGGTGCTCTGGTATCACCAGTTGGAAGAAACTGTGGTCTAGCTTGGTAATATTTAACAGCAGCTTTTCAATAGCTGAGATGAGGAAGTACTGTGATGAAGTAGTTAAGATAACCCAAGTACTTAAATGTAAGTAAAACTTGTCTTTATTACTCTCTTTTCAGCAATGATGTAGACATGGAAACAGATCACTACTCCAATGGGGTTGCTGAGACTTCATCCAATGGCTTCCTAAATGGTAGTTCTAAACATGATCACGAAATGGAAGAATGTGACACAGAAATGGGTCTGCAGTGATATTTCTTACATTTTTATTAAGTGATGGCAACAAGGTTATGTTTTTACTTGCAATGCTTCCCAACTTGAAAATTAGGGTTATTAGCTCAAATCTTAATTTTTTTGTTTGTTTGTTTGTTTTGCTATTAGTAGATGTAAACTTTATAACCACTCATTTAGGTGGTCTGATATCAGTGTGGTAACAGGTGAAATGGGTAACTTATGGCTACTGAAACCAGCATCAATTTCTAAGGAAGTACCTTTGAGAAGAAACACCCTGTTGTGTAGCACCCTGTGTTTGAGTTGGCAGATTGCTTCTCCCTCTTCCCCTTCATGGTTCCCGTGGCATCTATGTGCTCCACAGTAAACGTAGAAATTCTAAATCTCTCATATGGAAGAATGCAAAGTGCTAATATTTAATGCTCAAGAGCTGTATTTGGAAATGTAAAAAAATGAAAAATTACTTTTTTCCCATGTTTTCCACCAAAAAAATACCAATTTCTATAGTTGTGGGCTAAAAATTAACTTCATTTTAATTTGCTTTACACTCTGTCATGCCTGTTGATGTTGGTGACAAATGAGTATTTAAATCCCCTCTGCTTGCCCTTTGTGCAGCTGCAGAACTGGTACCCAAACAATTGATTTAAGTAGATGTCAGTTAATAAATAGTTTAAATGAAATGTGAAACTGGAGACCTTCAGATTGCAGCAGTATACGCAGAGGTCTGTGCTGCTGCTGATCCCGCAGCTTTGCTGGGAAAATACCAGGTAACTGTTAAACAGCAAATGTGATTCTGTTACTGCCCTGGAAGGAGGAATGCAAGTCGCTAGACTATTTCCCGTGCATTTTGCTCTGAAACTGGGTAATAACAAGGCCTTATGTCTGTGACAGAAAACCCAAAATATGTCCTAGCTGTCCTTTTCTGCCGAGACTTGCTGGGACAGACATGGAGCAGCTGCACAGGGCACAGAGTTGTTTGTGTTTTTTGTAAGGTAGTTGCCTCTTGCCTTTGGAAAGTGATGTCTTAGATTAGGCTGAGCTAGGGACAAACACCACCGCCTGAAGACTTGTGGGTGCTTCCACCTACACTGTTTACTCCCCCCAGTTTGAGGCTGGTGGTTTTTCACTCTTTGAAGTACTTACATATTCTCCCTATTGCTGTGTATGTAAGGTTAAGTATGTGGGCATTTTCCAGAGGTGATACACTTATATCTAATGGAGAAAAAGTGACCAGTTAAAAATCCTTGTAGTAAATAGCAGTCAAAATACATCACTGAATAGCAGTGTTAAAGTCAGAAAGAAGAATGGTTTTCTCATTGGAGAGTCTATCAAAATGTTCATTTTAAACCTTGATTCCATTGATGAAAAAAGACAAGGAATGGAATAAATGCCTTTCTTTTAATGTGTTGCTTTAGGTGTAAATTTTTAAAAGGCAGAATTTTCAAAGAAGCCGAGTGTTGTGTTACCATTCATAAGCTGCATCAGTATCTTTTAAAATCACTAGTATTGGGGAATATTGTAGGAAACAGTAAAGAAATCAGTTGTAGTGTCCTGCTTATTGTAAAAGCCTGAAATAGCCAAATTATTAACATAATGAGGAGTATGAACAGTCTAAATGATTGTCTTGTAGCAGAATCTATCATGGCTGTTTAGGAAGTTCAGCATTTTTTACCCTTTTATCAGCAGTTCCGGATTTGGCAGATATTTGGAAATGCAATGCCAAGGAGTTAAAACAGAACTGTGTGGACTTTCATTGCTGTTTTTTTAACTCCCTTTAAATTTTAGTTTAGAATCTGGTTTATCTTCTAGTTAGTTTAAAATTACTCATTGCAAGATAAACGGGACGTGCTGACAGCCTTTGCTGTTAACCAGGTCTCTTAAACGTTTATAAAGGAGCAGTTCAGCAGAGCTCGGTACAGGAATGCGTCGTGCCAGGGTCTCTGGCCTGATGTGCTCTCTCTCTGGGCAGGCAGCAGTTGTTTGAGTGAAATCAGTACAGATTCTTTAGATCCATAGGTTGTTATCCTCAGCTCTGTCAGTGGTGATGATGACGATATCATTTTTTCAGAAGTAGATTCAAGTCAGTTAAGACGCCAGCTGTGTGGTGGCAGCCAAGCAGCCATTGAAAGGATGATCCATTTTGGAAGAGAATTGCAAGCAATGAGTGAGCAGCTAAGAAGAGAATGTGGCAAAAACACAGTGAATAAGAAAATGCTAAAGGTATGTTTAATCTTGTTGTTAAGGTGAATAACTGTTCTGCCCAGGAGGAACTTTCCACAGGATGTTGTGCTGGAATACTGTTCTAACTTCTGCCATTTTTTGTGTGTCTGAGAGCAGTATTCTGGTCTGCTCTGGTGTAGCACTGTCTTCTTTCTTGTCTATGTAGCACATGCACAGGGAAGACAATTTTATGCTGTTACACAATTAAACACAGAAATTAATTTAGCACTTTCTTTTCTCTCATTTCTGACCACATAACTTGGCCTCTTGAATCGAAGTGCTGTTTTTGTCTCTAATGATAAATGAACCGCGAGGGGATTGGTAGAGATGCCCAAAACGTGCTGTCATTAGTACTCTGCTAATGTTAATTAGTACTAATGTTAATTAGTTTGCCTTGATTTGAGACTGCTCTGGAAAAGTATTCCCCTGCCAAAGACGGCATGCAGTTTTCAGTCTGTTTTCTCTTACCCCATCACTTAGTAAAATGATGCCACCTTTTGCCTTGCTTTTGGAAATGGAACAAGTCCTGTCACAATTTCTTTTTATCTTTTGGTATTGATGGACACTGTCAGTCACCTGTGTGATCCTGAATCAAAATAGTTGAGCAGCATAGTCCTTCTTTTCACTAGTAGCTTGTAGCTGTGAGATGTAATCAAAGTCATCTTCCTGCAGGATGCATTCAGTTTACTTGCATATTCGGATCCCTGGAGCAGCCCTGTTGGAAATCAGCTGGACCCGATACAAAGAGAACCAGTGTGCTCTGTACTGAATAGTGCAATACTAGGTGAGTACCCCTGCTGGCTGCTCTGGTGCCTCTCCCTCATCCCACACAGGTGGCCCTGCTGCTCCACTGTGCACCCTGCACTGAGGGATTAAGGAAGGATAGCAGTGCAGGGTACATTCTTCTGGGAAGGGATAGTTTTAGGGCATATGTAATCTAATAGATGCTTGTCCATTGTAGTTCAGAGCAAAAATGGGCCTTTTTAAATAATGGTGCCGTGTAGTTACTTTGTTGTTCCTGCTTCGTGCCTTGCTCTAAGAACAAACTTTGCAAATGAATGATTTAAGTAGGCTTAAATGTCAAGTTTTCAGTGTATTACTATGAAATTATTCAAGTTAACTGCCACTGTGATTCTTTTTCAGAGACTCACAATCTGCCAAAGCAACCCCCGCTTGCCCTAGCCATGGGACAGGCGTCACAGTGTCTAGGATTGATGGCCCGGTCAGGAATTGGATCCTGTGCGTTCGCCACAGTGGAAGACTACCTACACTAGCTATGCATTTTGAAGGTCTGAAAGGTGTTGTGGCATATTCAACATGGAAAGTAGACCAGCTTGCTGACTGGAATTTGGAATTTTAATTATGTACTAAGGACAAGTCTGTCGCTTTATGTTGCTTCCTAGTTTACAGCATGATGCAAATGATTTCTAACTTAGTGTTAGGAGAAAATTTCCATCTTTAAACCTCTTAGACAACTAAGAGTTGAAAATATCACTGGTAACGTCAGACATCCAAATTGACAAGTACCAATCCTTTGAACGATTGTCCAAAAACAAACCAAAAATCCTGCTACCTTGTGGTGGGACGGAAGAATAAAAAACATGGATGTATTAGCATGTGGGTGATGTAAATGTCAAGCAGGATGACTTGCCAACCTCCACCCCCATTGTTACATAGTTCAATCAGTGTAATTTGCAAAATGCAAATGGTTTGGATATATAGTGTTGATGGGAAGAAATGATATTTTTTAATGTGTACTGTAAAACTTGAATTACTCAGGAGCTGAGTGAATATGTTTGTTGCTACTTACAATCCCAACCTGTTGATCTTAGTAGTTTTTTGTTTTAACATGGTCTTTTCAACTTTGTTTCCTTGTTTAACTACAGACAGCTTCTGTTGTGTAGGCTCACCAGTTTAACTGTTGTATTATAACAGTATTACATGTCAACACAGTGTGGTTATGACCTATTTATATAAAAACCAAATATTTAGTCAATTTACAGTCTTAATTTAATCTTTGTACACCTTGCATTTTTAAAAGTGCTTAAATAGTACTATATTGCAATAAAATGTAGTGATACCATAATTAACCAGCCATTAAAAACTTACGTCTACATACATGGTAGCATGGACTTGTATGCTACATTTTCTTGTTCTGGAGTTCTAGCCTAGAACAGTGGTTCTTGCCCAGACCCACAAGTGGAGTGGCCAATCCCTCAAGCCAGGGCTGCCACTTCCCTGCAGGAACTGGGCTGGTGGAAGTGAAAGTCTTGCTGTGTTCTTCCCACACAGTGAGTCTAGCTAACAGTACAGGAAACTTAGTACTCCCTGAAGATGGAGAAAATCCCTTACTGCTTGAAAGTAATCATCACACTGGAGAGAAGGGTTCCTACTGTGTGAACTGATTTAATGATTCTGCCTTTCCTCAGAGATGTAAGTCACTGAAGCAGCAGGAATAACTGCCCGCTGTAAGGAATGCAGCATCCACAACAGTAGGTACAACATTGCTCGTCTTTATTCTCTGCAAAGGCATTGCCTCACGGAGGCAGCTCAGCAAGCCTGGTCCTAGCATCAGCTGTTCTACAACACTGGCCCGGCTGCTTTGTAGTTTCCCCAAGAACTTCTGACAGGGGGAGGGGCGAGAATGGGGAAGTCTGATCAGGCACAGCTTGGTGCCTTCTGGTGGCTGGAGCTGAAAGCCAAGTGATGATGAAGGGGGGAAAAAACACCTTTGTTGTGTTGAGATCAACTGTCAGTAAAAGTCCTTTACAGCGTCTTCTGAAAAAGCTGGCTTCAGACTCCATTTTTAATCTGTGTTGCCAGCCACCGTTTCTTAAACCTTGCTGCTTTTTCCTTTTTATCTTGCCCTTAAAAAAAAAGATAGCTGTTAGTTACCATTTCTCTTAGCCCAGCTGCTGGAGAAGCAACACTCCTTGACTGCTGCAGAATTTCAGAACAGAAGCCCCCCTCAAACACTGATAAACTTCCTATGGTATTTTGTATGGGCCAGGGGTACCAGCTTGCACCAGGCTCCATCGGGGGTGGGAGTTGGTTCAGCAGTGCTTTCAGTGATGGAGAACAGCTGGAAAGCAGGTCCCGGCTTTTGCCTCTGGTGTTCACGAGCCTCACAGACTGTAGGTGGACGTCTAGTCCCACCCATTATGGAAATGAGAAGAGATAGGTGCTCGCATAGAAGTTCTGGGATCTTGATATCCCTGCTTTTTAGATGTGTCTGAAATGCCTTGCAATAGCTCAGAAGCTGGAGGCTGAAACAACAGCTACTGAAGTATTTATTTCACCAAGCAACCCTGGCTCTAGGATAATAGCTGTTTCTTAATACACCAAAAATACTTGTTTTCAACTTGTGTCTCATACACCATCCCTGGGGCTTTGCTTGTGACACCCACTGAAGCTGTAGTGTCCTGCTGCCCTTCCCTTACTCTCCAGGTGCTTGGAGTTAGAGGATCACAAGCCCTGACCTCTAGCATGGAAACCCCAATTTTATTCAAGTGTACTTTTAACCACATATGCATAAAATAGTACCTTACTCTGACTTTCTATACTCACCCCAAGACTTGTCCACGAACTGAACTGCAGCTTTTTTGACTGGGTCTTTCTTGTTTGCAAGGGAAAAAAATTCATTTGCTGCAACAGAGACAAGTGTTAATCACCACATTTAAGCCAGATGAGACTCGATACAGACCCACACAAGCAGAACTGCTTACCCTGTACCCGGTTGGTGTGAGGCCCATACAGCTGAGCATTTACAAAGTCTTTGGCGAGCTGTTGGTGGAGGCCTGTTGAACTCTGATCTTTCAAGCACACAGCAGCGTAGTTTCCTTTCGTCCTAGTTAAAGAGAGATGTAAATCTCTGTAGCGTGGTTACAGAATCCAGAACAAACACACTGGTGTCAAGCTTTGCTGCTTGAGCACAGCAGTACCCAGTGCTGGTTTCTGATACTCAGATGAGCTTTGTGGCAGTATCAAAAAAATAAACTGGACCAATACTCTCAAGCTGTTGTCACATGCTTTTGTGTACCCCAAGTTGTTTCTTGGGAGGCTGGAGCTCATCCTACCAGAAAAGCTAGGACAATTCCTCTCTAGGGCCATCAGTGACAAAGAAAGAAAGGGGAGAGAAAAATAGATTGAAATGCAGGAATTCAGTGCTCAACCATCCCACCTGTAGCAGCACACAACACAAGGTGTACTGCTGTGCTTATGACGACCCAGTTATCTCACAGCAGTTATCTATATATAATATATAAAAATTATTTATATTCTACATTCTGTATTATATATTACATGCACACATATGTATGCTAAACCAGAAGATACTAAAGGTGCTTTTAGCACATAAATACACTTTCAATCAGAGGAAGGACAGGGGGAACGTGAAGTGCAGAAGAGGGTACAGCCATGCAGTGACAGAGCAGCTGCTGCAGTGCCCCCTCCTGCACCAGGCAAAGTCATCTCGTCCTACCTGGCACCCTTGCTCCTCTTGCCTTTCTTCTGCACTTCGGCTTGGTCTTGTTCCAGCTGCACAGCCCCACTGTCAAGTTCTTCACCTAGAGTAACTTGAAAACAAAATTCCCCAAACTTAACGAATCAGAACTGGTCAGTGAAACACAAACAGGACTTAAACAAGCAGCATTTTTCAGAAGCACTGACTAGCAAGAACATCTGTAAGAGGGAGGGGGAGATATAATCAGGGAGCAACTCAAAGTACTGCTAGCCAGCTTTCCTCTTCCTTGGCATCAACAAAGTGGGATTGATCACGGGACAAAAATTCAGTGCAACACAACAGCTATGGGTAACCCGCAAAAGGAATCCAGCTCTGGCTTCAGTCTTGCTGAATTCTCAGCTCATCCCTTTGTTATGCCAGTACAACAGATCTTTTTTAAATAAGAGGAAGAAAAAGTAGCACTTACACCATCTGGCAATATGTGAGCTTTGAATGAGAGACTGTTTAAATGAAAGATTTTTTGTGAAGTACTGCAAAGTACAGGTGAGAACAGCAGTCATAAACACTAGACTCTTGATTTTGTAGTTCTGAATTTGAAAAAAGTTACTTAATATTTTACAGATGCTACTAAACTGTGGTTCAATATGTAAAGTATTGTGGTTCGATATGTAAAGTATCCAGGAATAGCCTTTATAACTTAAACAAGTGCAAAATATTAATCCACCTTTGGTAACTTTTTTTTCTGCTATAACACCTGCCCATGATTTCCTTTAACACTTTAGGCTATTTAACTGAAATCACCATAAGCAACTGATTTCTGTAAAAGGCGTAAGAATTAGACTAAATGTGATTTTAGATTTTTCCTCAGGTATTTCTTTTCCTTGGGAAAAGACAGTCTGTCTGGTCTATTCATGTTTAAGACTTGGAAAAGGTCTCTTTACCAGAGCTCCCCACTGCAGCTCTGGCACAGGAATGAACTCCTGAGATGCCAGATGTGCACCGCGTTAGCAAAGCAAGCTGTAGCATACCTGGGTCATCTGCCGCAGCTTGCTCAGCGGGCCTGGGGAGCAAAAGGAAGGCAACCGGTTACTCTTCAGTTCGCACTCCCTTCGTTTGCCCAAAGCCACGAGAGCCCCCGTTTCCAGCTCGGCCTCCCAGCGCCAGGACCCGAAGGGGCTGCCCCGCGGGTGTGAGATGTGGAGACATCCCAATACCCACCGCCGCCTCGCCTGGCCCCCTCACCGTGCGGACACATCCTGCAGCTCCTGCAGCTCCTGCAGCACGGCCTCGGGCAGCAGCCTGCGCTTCTGCGGGGGAGAGGGGAGTCAGGCGGGCACAGACACCCCGGCACGGACACTCCGTGCCCGCCCGGAACCCGGCGGGGGTAGCGCAGTACCTTCTGCTCCGCGAACAGCTCCTGGTGCCGCCGCCGCTTCTCCTTGAGCAGCTCCCGGTGCCTGCGGGGAGGCGGGAGCCACCGTCAGCATTCCATGCGGTGAGAGAGGGGATGAAGGGCAGGGGTAAAGGGCGTGAGCGAGCGCTTGGAAGGGCAAAGGAGGTGGGGGGGGGCAAGTGGGGGGATAAGGGAGAGGGGATAGG
>VZRM01008258.1:1047505-1162364 GCA_013397955.1 Grantiella picta
GTGTTTCAGCAGTTGGATGCAAAAGACCAGGGGGAGGAGACTGAAGGCTGGTTGCTTGAGCAGCTTTACCTGAACCTGTCTGTGGCAGGAGTGGTTTCCATGTTGAACTCCGCGACAGGGACTCCTCTGGCAGAGACCTGCGGGGCGAACATGGCTGCGGGATACACCACGGATGAGGTCCCGACCTGCGGGCAACGGGACACAAGTCACAAGCGTGTCAGGACAGTGCTTAAACAGACCAAGGCAAGCCAGCCCTAAGGTGAGGGCCCTCCCAAAAATGGATGTGCACTAAAGCCTGGGAGATCCCTATAGAAACGAAACCAGATCAGTATCTAATTAGTGTTACTGTGTGTTTAGCTATTTAACACGACATAACAATTAGGAATTGTTTCTCCGATGCAGCCCAAAGAAACCAGTTTGTAACTGTAGCTGAAAAAAAATCCCAGAAACAAAATGGCACGCTTTGCTTCAGGAAAAATAAAAACCCAACAAAAGGTTCCTTCTGTTACTTGAGACCATTCTGTAAAGGGAAGACAATAGTCTGGGCAAGTGTTTTGCTTAGGGATCTGGAACCTACATGGCATGTAAACCACCTTGCAAAAAAGCAGCACATTATAACTTCCTTTTTTTTTTTTTTTAACTGAGCATCAAAATAATTGTATTTTTCACTGTTTGAGAAATTAAAACCATATAATGGTTTGGGGTTGGAAGAGACCTTAAAGATCATCTCATTCCAACCCCTCTGCTATGGGCAGGGACACCTTTCATAGACCAGGTTGCTCAGAGCCCCATCCAGTCTAACCTTGAACACCTCCAGGAATGGGGCATCCACAGCATCTCTGGGCAACCTGTTCCGGTGCCTCACTACCCTCACAGTAAAGAATTTCTTCTGTATATCTAATCTAAATCCACCCTCTCAGTTTAAAGCCGTCACCCCTTGTTCCTAACAAAGAGTCCCTCTCTGGCTTCCCTGCAGACCCCTTCAGGTACGGAAGGCTGCTCTAAGGTCTCCCCAGAGCCTTCCCTTCTCCAGGGTGAACAGCCCCTGCCCTCTCAGCCTCTTCGTAGGGGCAGGGCTCCACTTCCTTTATCAACTTCGTGACCCTCCTCTGGACTTGCTCCAACAGTTCCTTGTTCTTTTTATGCTGAGGGCACAAGAACTGTACACAATATTCCAGGTGGGGTCTCTGTGTACCTGTTAACTTCTGAGTAGTCTGTGTACATTTGCAAACTGCAAGGCATTTTAATGTTTTACACTGGACACCAGATTCCCTGCGGGCTCTTAGTTCCATCAGGGAAGCACAGATGCATCTGCTTTACCCAGGAGGTGTCACCTCCTTAGCGTGGCCTCCCTGCCAGGTCAGAGGACAGGGAAGTAAAGCTCCACTCACTACCAAGCAGAGGTCACAAATATCCAGCTCCTTCTCCACTGCCGCGAGCACGCCAGGATCCAGGGCTTCACCAAACCACACGACATGGGGACGCAGGAGCCCATTGCAGCCATCCTCCTCACACCTGTTAAACACCAAAGGGACAGCGCCACACTGCTCATGGGGGCGTTTCAGGCTGCAGAACAGCAAAGCAGTTCTCGTTCTTGCCTGGGCATGTCTTATCTGCCATCACTCTCTCCTCCTTCACAGCCCTCCCCAGACCCTCCTCTACCTGTTCCTGGGCAGAAGGCAGCTCATTCCATGCTACACACATGTTGTGAGTACACATGTGCTGCCTGGTCACATGGAAGGGGTTGCTGAACAGTTGTTCAGCAAAGATTCTGAATTGTGTTTTGCCCTTACTCAGCTCTAGAATGCATGAAAATTAAAACCTCGGCCTCCATCAGCTTTAACAAACTGGCTAACATGGTTTTAAGGAGAAAATGGACCAAAAGACAGAAGCATTTTGTTAGCCTTTTTCCTTAGGAACCAGATGAAAAGTGTGGTGGCTTTTTCCATCTGCAACTAGCTAAGGCAAAGCTTCAGGCAGTGTAAAAAAGCACCATGGCACATTCAGTGCCTACAAAGGACTCCAGCAGAGTATCCCAGACTAACAGTGGGTGACACCTGCAAAGTAACAAAACATTTACTGCTGTAGCACTCACTGCAATTCTCCTACTACTTCACCTTCTATAAACGCCACGAATTTGTGCACATTTCATCTTGTGCTCAAGTACACAAATATGTGATGCCTTTAGCACTGTGGTAACTTCTCTTACACATTCCTTGTCTGATGTCCCTGTAACTTTAGACTCAGTTTTCTGGGGCAAAGTCCCACACCTTTGCCTCCTGTGAAATGTCTCCATGTCTTTCCAAAACTACATGGACAGTAACATGAGGCTTTGGGATGCAGAAAGCATGAAGAGGTAACAGCCCAAACAAAGTGGTCCATACATACTTCCGAAGGTCTTCAACTGGAATCGCAGCGTCTTCTGTGTTAGGATCTGGAGCCCTGAAGTTACAAATTTGAAATACATATTCAGTTGTACAAAGTGCACTTTATATATAAAGAAAAAGCTTAGCATTCTCTAAAAGCCTTAGTATTCTCTAAAGCACACTGTCCAATCAAGGAATCTTTGCAACTTCAGCCAACTTCAACACCTACTACAATCCTAAAATACTACACGCAAGGCAGGCAGGAATTTGTCCAGAATTATCCTGCAGCTGAGCAACTGTTATAAACTGGCCAAGACTGTCAAAGGCACAACAATTATTTATGTAACTATCTAAAGCTCTGGTGAAATGAAAAGGGAAGAAAAATCCCTAAAAATCTATGAGCATATGCCCAGTCCATCCCATGACTGTGCCCACTTCCTTTTTTAATGGTGAGAGAAAGAGGACGTGTTACCCCTTCCCGGCCAACGCAGGGCAGATCGGGCTCTTGTAATTCGCAGCTACATTTCCACAGCTGGTGCACCGAGTTTTAAATAAACTACCTGGAACATAATAAGAGACAACATCAGTGATGAAGCAATGGCTCTGAGGTGAGGCAAGTGGTTGTGTTTATCCTGTGTAGCTTTTATTTATAGACTTTCAAGGCTGCATGTTGTGGGTAACTCACTAAAGGAACATAACAGCAAAGACAGTCCCACTGTGTCACCTTGTTTTGCCTCAGGACATGAGTAGTACACAGTCCTGTAACATATTTTGGAGGAAAATCATAATTTAAAATATCACTGAGAGAGATGATTTCTGTTTATTGCTTTTCCTCTTACATCAGAAACATTTTCTTAAAATATGCTGGTTAACACCATTTTGTTTCATGCAAAACTCCCTGGTCCCAAGAGTTCTGTAGGACTACTAACATGCTGTTGAGATGTGCATTACCAAGAGTTTAAAACTGTGTCCATTTTGTAGGGAATACAGATAACCAAAATTAAACCATTTCAAAGGCTTCATCATTGGGCCCACAACTGCAAAAAAAGCTTGTGCAGGTTTCCTGTGTGTCCAAATCACAAAAGAAGTGGTGGGAAATCCCATTTAAACCTATAGGGATATTCGACTTAAAAAGCATCACAATGCTAGAGGGCCAGGATGGACTTTGTCCTGGGAGACATCCTTTCTACAGCAGGCCCTGAGGAGTGGAGAAATGAGTGGAGCACCTCCAAGGATGGAGAAGAGCTTCCCCACCCTTTCTCTCCACATCTGTACATTTACTGAGATCCAAAAGCCCTGCTGACCCCCAGGTGCTGCAGCTGCCTTTTTACTTGCCTCTGGCACTTTGTGGGAGGAAGGAATGCCACTGACTACAGGGAAGAGAGGGGTGTAGGAAAGAAAGGTAAGGGAATCTCAACTGTTTCCAGTCCCTTTGTCCTTCTGTAGCCAAGGACTGCACAGCTGGGGACAGGACACAACAGGGCAGAGGGGAAGCACCAGGGCTGGTGAGGCCAGGCTTGCTAATACACCCTTTATTGACAGCAGTCTGACACCACCACTCCACACAGTGGAAAGTCCTTGGGGATTCTCTTCCGCTTTTCTAAGTGAAATCAGCCAAACATCACAGCCACATGAATTCAAGTGCATCTGCGGAAAACTCTGCAAGCAAGAAGGGAGAACCAGTTCCTGTGTACTGTCAGAGTCCATTAAAAACAGAAAGATGAGATTCTGAGATTCTAAAGATGAGGAATAAAAAGAGGTTACAAAGTACCTGGTATAACTTCCAACCAAGAACAAGGTGTTACTGTAAATAACTTTATGCAAGCTATTATAATTTTAAAGACAAAATTCTTTTCTCTCTGTACTTATCCTTTCTTCCTTCTTCCTGCTCCCGACCCCAGGTTTCCTGGCCTGTGGCAGACAGGTGAGCCAACTCTTACCATGAATCTCTAAGAGGTGCTTTGTGCCTGCCTTCCTGTGCAGCTCATCAATGTTCTGAGTGATGACCACAACGCTCCTTCCTTGCTTGCTCAGACGCTTCTCGCACTCGGCGATGGCAATGTGTGCTGGGTTGGGATGTTTGCTCAGCATCACTTCCCGCCGGTAGTGGTAGAATTCCCACACACGAGAAGGGTTTCGTGCAAAAGCCCCCGGACTAGCCAGCTCCTGCAAAAGACATAACAGGTCGTCCTGCAACAAAAGAAGAATCCCCTCCCCAGATGAAGCCTGCTGGATCTCTGCCATTTACACTGCTGCCAGCATCACAAGGTAATCAAAAGCAGATTATTTATAACCAGATGCAGTTGATAAGAATATTGTTCTGTAGCCCTTGCAAGGGTGACAAGTCAAAGTGTCAGACCAAATGAGGAAATAACTTACAGCAACAGTGTGGTACATGGGTTTGCAATGCACTCCAGCTATATTCTGTGCTGCTCTACCAAACTGTTAGGAGCTTAGCACAAAGCAAGATGAGATATTCCAATGCACACAACTTTTTGGCACAACTCTCTTTTCCACAGCAGCCATAAAATTCAGCATCATGTGGATGCATTTCCTCTGCTAGCAATTTCTTTTATGCCTTAATTTTACTGTAACCCAAGCCAAATTACACCCATTGTCAAAACCAAAGTCTAATGTCTTGTCTTTTGTGTGCAGGTAAAATTGAAGCTGCTTTTTAAAATAACTTTAATTCTGTTTTATCTTGCTCAAAAACAAGAAGCAGCTCAGTCCAACACCTCAGTGCACAATTCTGCTGACACAGAAACACTGAATGCAAGTTTCTGATGCAGTAGGACCAGGCATTTAAACACACACATGCTTTATTTGAGTTGATGGTCACTGAAAGAAAAAAACTCATCTTTAGATTCAAACCACCTTACAAAAGTCATCTCTCTGACCCTTTTTAACTTCATCAAATCTTTCAGGAATGCTGTAATTAGAAACTACAAAGAAAGCAAGTGTAATTGACAGCATAACAGCTGCTTGAAACCATCTGCAGCATCAGGCAGGATGGGACTCACGAGGCCCCTATACAGCTCACACTGGTGCTTTCAGCTGTACTACCAGTGACTGCTCCCACCTGCTCTCCCATCCTTCTGGCTGCCAGTGCTGGCAAGATCATTCCAGCAAGAGAGACGGAGCTTGTGGGAGAGTTAAAGAACCTGCCCCCTGATGAAACAAGTCCTAAAGCAATTTTAATGGTAATTTTAAAGATTAAAAGAAAACAACCAGGCTCTATCATCAGTTCTTCCTTTGTTATTCTGGTAAAAGGCTCTTAAGGAATTTAAAACAGGAAAGGCCCCACAAGGGTTCTAAAAGGTGAGCAAACAGCTGAATGTCAAGAAAACAAGGACGGTAGAAAGACCCAGAGCTGCCTGCAAGAATGTTGTTTTTCCCAAGCAACTGATAAACTGAAGGACAGAAAAGGAGTTGCAGCTGCACCAAGCAGACCCCCAAGGGCACAGGGAAGAGCTGCAGAAACAGCTGCAGGGAGAGCTCTGTCCATGCTTCACCACCAGTACCTACCTGGGCTTGCCACTTTCTCCAGAGGCCTCCAGCCCCTCTGAAGGTGGGGACACCACTCTCAGCACTGACCCCAGCCCCGGTGATAATGGCGATGTGCTTGGCTTTGGCAAACACCTCTCGGAAATCAGCCATGTCTGTGCCAGGGGAAGGAAAACAAGGAGCTGTTCAGGCACTTACACTTTGACCTATGAGGCCAGGCTTAGGCATCCAGAAATGGCCTCCATGCACACACCTGCCATGACTTTAATTTCAGGATACCAACTGGTTCCTGAACTTCTGTATATCGGAATTTGAAGAGCAATTCCTGGACATCCTCAAAAAGCTCAGTAGGGCAACATGAGCTAAACTTGATTATAGTCAATATTTCAAAGGCAGAGCCTTTAACTAAAACCCCACACTAGATGCTACCCTAATAACAACTGTTGGCACCACCACCCAGGAACAGGTTGCTTTCTAATTGTTAGGTAAGATCCTGAGACAAAAAAAGTTTGCTTTTTCACAAGTATCACCTTCAAAATTAAGGTAATTTGGGAAAAAGTATATTCTTTTGAGGCATTTTTGCCTGTTTTCAAGGTTTGCAACTGTATTTCATATTTTTTAATGTATTCATTCCTCTGTTTTTCCCTGCATGGTAAAAGTATTTTGGGAAAAAGATGGGAAATTTCCTTTGCTTTTTTATGTGAGTCAAAACAAGATTAAAAAGGAGCAGGTTAGCTACAGAGAGACAAAAAAATTCTCTTCCAGTTTACCTCAGATATGAATTTTAAAGCAACACAGGTTAGAATCGCAAAATGGCTGAGGCAGGAAGGAACCTCTAGAGATTGTATTGTTCAACCTTCTCTGCTTAAGCAGGTCAGCCAGAGCAGACTGCTCTGGACAGTGTCCTGTTGGGTGGCTTTTGAGATCTCCATGAATGGAGACTCCATAACCTTCCTGCACAACTCAATCCATTGTTTGACCATGCTGACATCAGACAAACACCACCAGGTACTTTTATGCACTGAGAAGATGCCCCGGAGCCCTCATTGCCCCGAGGGCTCATCACTGGCTTAAGGTCAACGTGGTGCCCACCAGATCCCCAGGGACTTCCCTGCCCAGCTGCTCAGCCCAGCCTGTCCTAGTGCCTGGGGCTATTTCTCCCAGGGGCAGGACCCTCTGGAGTATCAGCCACTCCTCCCAGTTTTGTATCTTTTGGGAACTCACCAAGGGTACACTCTGCTCCATCATCTAGATCATCCTTACAATTTACTACATCGTCTTTAAAAAGTACAAAACAAAACCGCTCACCCCCCAAAAAAATCCACCCAAAGGCAGGTAAGTTCCTGTAAGGAGAAACAGTCACTGGAGAAATCCCAAGACCGACAGCCCAAAGCCACAGCACTGGGCAGAGAACGCTCCTATTCTGATGCTCCACCTGCTGTTGTAAACCAAGCCTCACAAGTCCTGAATGTGTAAAGCTCAGGCCAAAAGCCCTCCCAGCCTGGTCTCTCACAGCAGCCAAACACTGATGCTCAAGGCAGCAGAAAAAGCAAATTTGCCTCAGCTACCTGACTGTTAGGGAGATTGCTATTGTACCTGTACGCAGTTTTCAAGTTAAGGCACATTCTCAAATTCAAAAACAAAACCAAAACACCCCCAAACAAGCAAAAAGAGGAGAGCTACTACTGCTAGCCTGAACAGGGATCCTGGGGTTATCCAGCTCCTGAACTGTTACAAATGCTTGAGGCCCATTCTTGTACAAAGAAAAAAGGAATTAGCTTTATTACTCATTAGGATTATGAAAAGGAAATGCAATTAACCACTGTAGGCTTATATACATAAATTATAAACATTAGAAACACCTTTATGTTGCAACCATGCTGACTGCAACTATGCAAATGTTTTTGGAACTATACAGAAGACAAACACAGGAATGTAATGTTAGTAGCTGGGGGACCAAAGAGCAACTTCATACAGTTTTAAACATTTTGAATTAAGCCATGGATTTCGTCTAGCCCACGAAACCTTCTAGCAATTTAAATCCACCTTAAAAACCTGTCCGGGGTGCTAAAGCAAACAGATACATGTCTTACTTGAACTAGGACGAGCCATTTCCAAGCAAAACTTCTGTATCTTTGAAGACGAGGCCTTAAGTCCACAACGCGCTTGGGAAACCAACCTTCTAGCGGTAAATTGAAAGAGACACATCAGGATCCCTCGGCAGCGTTTCACCTGGGGAGAAACACACGAAGCATAAGCGGCCCGGAGAGGGTGAGTATTTCTGCCAGCTTCCCGGGAGGGGTTCTCCTGAAACAACCAGCTGCCAGCGTTCCTCACGCTTTCCTCCTGCACCGGCAGAACACGGAATCATGCCCAGCCCGGACCGGGATCACCGCTTTTGTTCAGAACCGGGGCGATGAGAGCCTTCGACGCGCGGCTTTCGGCCGACACTCGACTTACGCGACGCTTCCGAACTGCGCGGCTACCCCGAGGCAGCTCCCAGGGCCCGGCTGCCCGCCGGCATCTTTCNCTGAGGCCGAGCCGTGCGGCCCCGCACGTCCCGCCCAGCGCTGCCGGCAGAGGCCGGCCCTCGGCGCCGCTCCGCCCCCCGCGGGGAGGGGGCGGCGGTGTTTTAAGGCGGCATGAATGCGTGGATGCATTGGAGGCACCCGCGGGTCGCTTCCCGGCGTTGCGGTATCCCTGCGGCGTGCTGGAGCGCGCACGTATGAGCTGGAATGATACGCAAATAGGTCAGGAAGGCTGGGTGGCTTTCCAGCATCATCCCTCTCTGCGGTCCGCCCGCAGGCATTCGCAGCTTCGCGTTCATGGATGAAAACTGCGCTGCACTTGGCCAGCAAACACTTTCCACGGGGATAGGGGGGTTATGGTGTTGTCTTGTGGGTTGTTTTCTTTGTTTGCTTGGGGTTTTTTCTGCTTTTTGTTTTTTTTTTTTTAACGAGAAATGCAATTTTTAGCATGTTTCGCTGCAGAAATAAGGCAGCGCCTGCCTTCCTCAGGCCTCTTCTTCCAACCTTCCGCAACAACCTTAAATCAGTACAGTCCTTTTCAGCCAGAGATTTTGACACATTTTTTTCCCCTACCTTTGGATTCTGTGAATTACCAGCTAAGCAGACGAAGAGGCCCCCAAAACCATGAGCGCAGGGCTGGAAGGCCAGGCCAGTCCCCCGGTGCTCCTTCAGGTCCCCAGCCTGTCCCGCCCCGGGACAGCTCCTGTCTGCCACTGCTGCGGGCACAGGACGCGTTACCCGAGCGAGTTCACCTCAGGGCAGGGGAGGGAACAGCCCGAGGCTGCTCCCAGGGGCTGGCAGCCGGCCTTTCTCTGATTACTTTGCTCCCCGGCACTTGGTATTGTTTACAGAGTTCCAGCAGTTCGCATTCTGCCTCCAGCTGCAAACGCGAAGGAAGCCTTTGGTGGGGAAATCTTGAGGCAGAGAGCGATGCTGACCAAATGCTGCTGCTGGTGCTCGCTGGGCTGTGCCAGCTGTTCCCTGAACACTCCGTGTCTCCATAAAGGCATGCAGGCTCGGAAAAACAGCACATCATAAACTCAGAAAACAAGGTGAAGGCCAGCGTGATCTTACTTAGCATTCCAACTATTCTGCTGGTCAAAATCCAGCAATTCTGTGTGGATTGGAGGAACAAAAAGGATGGCAGGCTTGCTGAATGAGGGATTGGCTCTGTATTATGTTATTCAGCATCGTGATTGGTGTTTGGTTTTTTAAAATTGAGATCTTGCTACGGACTATACACCATGCTTATTAGGCCCTGTATTTTAGCTGCTAGTTAATTCCAAAAAGAAAAAAAGCAATTCACAGTTGCACTTTCACCATGGATTTCTTCCACTTTGATTCCAGAGTTCAACACAGCAAACTCCTAGTCTAACATTGCAAACAGGAAAAAGCATTGTTTCTGTTTATGTGCTAGAGTTTTGCGGAGCACATCAACCGATGAGCTTTCATTTTCACATCTCATTGCACTCGTTAGCTGTGTTCCTTCTAACTTCACATCAACCCAGGGCAGGGCAAGGTTTAACATGCAAGGTTTGCAAAAGTACATGTTTTAACAACAACAGAACTCACGATAGCGTGTGTTATGTGAAATGGGTAAAGAAGGACACGAGGTTGGCTTGCTTTGGTCTCCTCAGCACATACAGATTGCCTACTCCAAAAGCACAATTACCCAGTGTTTCTGAAGCAATCAATCATGCATTTGTATTTTCAGAGGTCTGAAGTAATGGAGAGCCTAGCTGACGCTAATCTGGTGTAGATACTGAATCTTTGTTGTAAGAAAATGGCCACACTGACTTGTAGTGGCCTTGGACAAATATGTAAGTACAAATGTGTACGTGGATTTGCTAAAAGGTTTATAAACATATTAAAGTGACATCTAAACTTAACTTCAAGACAGTGGGGTGTTTGGTGTTGATACCTGGCAGTATTCTACAATCATCTGTAACTGATAAAATAATTCTGCATAAAATCTTTTTTCTGTTACGGTAATGTCCTCATTAATGCAGTGAGAGCAACTCTAGGTGGACACCAGAAGTAGGAACTGTTTTGCAGATGCGCATTTCACCAAAATCAATTCACGCTAAGAATCCTGTCTTAGAAGAGACAAAAGCCATGTCAAGGGCAAGTGCACCACACTTCACAGCCCCTGCTTTCACTGCCTCCCTCCAGCACATTGCCCTCCCAGCTGCCAACCATGCTGCAGGCAGCTGAGGCCTTTTCATATTTAGCAATGATCCTCTCTTGTCTGTTTTCCAGGAACTTGTCCCATCTCCCTTTGACCCACATGACGCTGTTCTCTGGCAGGAGTTCCCCCAGCTCTGCTTCCCCTCCTGGGAGGGATGGGGAAAGCAGAAGGTGAGGAATGTCTATCCACAGGGGCTGCTATTCTCCTTTGAGGCTCAAAGGTAAAATGGGTTAATACCATCCAGTCTTCCACGCCAACCACACTGTTGCATTTTTACCAAGTCCTTTGCATCTGAGCAGCACCAGCTAGAAACAGCTCCCACTTTGAACATGAAGCCTAATTGTACCAAACACAAGCAAAACTGGTTTTTTTTAAATCCCAAGTAAACAATCTGTATTCTAACACACAATAGGTCTGCACCAATTAAATACAGTATGGCAGTATATAAATTACAGTTCTTTACAGTAAATAGTAAAATACGAGAGTCCGCTTACTGTACACAACAATCAAAGAAAGAACAGCAGCTTTTCAGTAAGGTCCCAGGTATCTCAATCATTCACTTGCTAAGGAACAAAGAAAAGATACAGCAGGCCATTCACTTCACTCAATTTTTACCATGTTGCTTTACAAATATCCAGAACACTTGTACAGTATCTACATGTGGAACAACCTTCTTAGGAATTCATGAGCACCAGACATAAATCCCTCCATCATTCCCATTATTAAAATAAACTTTACAGATTAAAATTACTTTAGCAGGTTCTATTTCATCTTGATAATAACCAGCAAGTAACAAGTGCAAAGTTTGCAGTCATGATCCATTTACTGCTTCTTGATTTCCCGTTTTCCCCCCTACCCCCCGCACCCAAAATACCCAAAACCCCTAAAAAACCCAAAATGTTGTCCTCTCACACCCTTGCAGTAATACTGTTTCTGCAGTCAAACTGCCCGGCTGGCTTATGCTAACATGCGAAATGCCAGACTCATAGCTTCAGGCATTGTCAGTCATTCCAATCCAATGCCAAGTCAGCACAGTGGCAGGCCTCTAGGAAGACAAAACATATGAAGCAGTTGGATATTTCGGTGTGCTTAAACACAGAACATAAGGCTGCACGGTGCCCAGTGACTGAAAGAAACATGGCACCAAGTTACCAGTTAAAACATTTACAATAGAAAGATATAAACAGCAAATATGTCAGTCTAAAACAAGTTCTTTGGTAATTATGAACAGCAAACTGTAACGGTTGGGATTTTTTTTCCAAATACGGATTTACATCCTGGTTTTTCCTCAATAAAATATTTTTTGTTGTTTAAAATATATCTCCCAAGTTGTTGTGTAACAAATAGTCCAGTACCTCAGTTATCTACAGATCAGCTTTAACTGTGTTTTAGTGTGCAGCCGTATCTGCCCACTGGCAGACAAACTATAGATACACATTCATATATATATATATAATATATATATTATTTATAAAAAATTAGAGAATTAAGTCAAGGACTCTAAAGAATACACATTCCGTATGGACAGGTTAAAATGTACAATAGCTTCCATAAATCCATAAAGTTTTCTACACAGTGATGCGTGTAGTAAGTGCAAAAATACTGCAGTTTAGTTAATCCAAGATTTCCTGTTTTCCTGTTTCCTAGAAAAAGCAGAAGCTGCTGCATCTCCTGAATGGCAGAGGACATCTCCTCCTGTCTTGGGAGCGGCTGATGAGCCATGAAGCACAGAACTCTTCCGTTTCTCTGAAGTGGATGATGCCTGAGACCAGGAAGTGCTA
The DNA here is from genome assembly GCA_013397955.1 of Grantiella picta. Taxonomy (NCBI): domain Eukaryota; kingdom Metazoa; phylum Chordata; class Aves; order Passeriformes; family Meliphagidae; genus Grantiella; species Grantiella picta. Next base: position 1,059,873 of record VZRM01008258.1, read on the forward strand.
CTCGATTTCCTTGCAGGAGCTGGTGCTTTGCTGAGGCGCCCAGGACGAACGAAAACACCGTGTCGTGGTTTGCAGTGGAAGTACTCTCTGCCTTTCACAATTCCATCGTGCTTCCCTTCAATGGAAAGAAATGCACAGGATTAAATGCCGGTACTGCCATTAGCACATACAATTGAGGTGCTGAAGTGTGAATAGCTTTGGTTATCTGTCAAATAGACGATTGTTCCTGCTAAGTTTCAGATGAAACCAGATGCTGGCCATACACTAGGGAGAACAAAACTTGGACAGGAGCGCTTGAATTGTGACAAAAAAGATGATTTTCTAAAATACTGCTTTGTTAACAAACAGTTTAAAAAGTCGAGCACATGTTTATTTTGCAGAATAAACTGTCCTCAAAACCAATTGCTTGCAAAGCTTAAAATTTAGCTGCAGACAAACCTCTGGCATAAGTGGTATTACCTATTAAACTACTAAAAACATCTTCTTTTTAAATGACCTTAAGTATTTCTACAAAAGTCTCTTAACGCTTGCAAAGCACTGACTTTTTCTGACCCCTCCGAAGTGAAGTTAAAGAAAACCTGTACTCTGAAATTCATCTTTCCCTAGTGGAAAAGAGTAATAAATCTCTAAAAGCTATGACAGCAAAGCTATCTGGCAAGTGGTGAACACTGTTAGTACTGTTCATGAATGTGTGCACATTGATTTTTTAAAAATCTGCCAATTTTAGGCTTTACTTGCTTCTCTGATCTGTAAAAACAGATGGGTACCAACAGGGAACTACCACAACATGCAGTAGCAAGGTTTTCAGACAGTTAAAAATTGATCAGAGCATCCCTGTAACCAGGAAGATAAGAACTGGGTGTATCAGACACCAAGCTTCATGAAACTGGAGGTACTTCCCAGGACTGAACAGGAAGGAATAGTTGTACTGTGACTTTAAAAATTGGTCACACTAGCTGCATAGATAACCCAGAATACATTTAGTCTTACCCAGCTGAACATTGAGTTCAACTCCAACCCAGATTCCAGCTGAAAAATCCACTGTTCCAACATATCTCACTGTGCCCATCTTACTACTTCCAACACAGACTTGCTCGCCCACGGCTACCCAGCTCGGCAAGATGTGGGCTTGATCTGCAGAAGCAGCTTCTTCACAATCAGAACCATCCAAGTGGTCCTTCGTAATAAAATCATCCACGGAAGGATCAGGATAAGTCTCAGGGTCTGAAGTGTCTCTCACCAGTCCAGAAGAGTAAGGGCTTTCCACAGCGTCTGCAATCCGGTCGCCTGCTGCTGCTGCAGAGCTCTGCTGGCCTGTGCATGTGCTCTGCCCCTTGCCAGGGCCTCGGGGTGACTCCGAGGCACTCACTTCATTAGAGGACCGAAGGGAACATGACTGTGGAGCTGCTGAATGGTCGAAGTCCTTCCCATCTTCAACACCCATGAACTCAGTAAAGGAGTGATCTTCGAGAATGTCCGTCATGTGCTCAACTGTCACCTCGCATGCTGAAAATTCAATGGTGTTTTTGCCATGCAAGGAACTTAGAGCTGAGAGGGATCCAGCTCTGGGTAACTGCTGAGAGTCTCTGTCAGTGGCACTGGATGACAGTGGTACTTGCTCTGTTAAGGCACTGTTTTCTTTCAGTGGTAACACAGGTAACTTTTCTCTCGCTAACTCCTCTGACTCTCGACATTCCTTGTTCGAAGAAGATCTTAAATCATGTGCAAGGGATAATCCTGAAGGATCAGTAGAGTCCAGCTCCTTGGTGTGACTGGCTAGCTGGTCTGTGCTATCGCTACAGGGAACAAGCATGTCAGACAGGGTGGCATTAGAGGCACTGTGGGAAAAGTAGCCACTGGTGATGCTGCTAGTGGTGGGGCTGCGGGACACCTCTTTCTCAAGAACACGTGAGCTCATGAAGTCTGATTTAGAGGAAAACCACTCCCTGTTCTCCAGGCTGGCATTGTAAATACTGAAGTCAGCAAACTCCTCCGGTACATAAGGCCGGAAGTTTTGAAAACTTTGTGGACTTATCAGTTTCTTATTAATGGCCTCCAACTCACTATCTTCCTCCTCAGAGTCCTGCAAATGGAGAGAGGAATTAAGATTAGAAACGTGTGACAGTGAGGTTTTCAAAATAAACTAACCATCCTTGATTTTCTCCTTTCAGAGCATGGAGAAATATATACCTTTAATATTCTTTAACTGAAGAATGGAAGACACCATTGAAAAGAGCTGCTTGGAACATATCTGATCTACATTGAGCTATTCAATTTTTAGAAAATATATTCTAAATAGTTCAGAAAATGTAAAGCAATAAAAAGAAACTTACATGTTTTAACCCACAAACCTTTTTCTGCCATGATTTAGACTAATTAAACCTACTGAATGTATTGTATAGAGTTGATTCACCACCTAACAAGATAAACATAAATATGAATGGAAAAGGCCTTACAGAGTCCCTGCTGCAATACAGATTATTAAAAAGTTCTGGATTATTAAAAACTTTGCACAATGGGATTTTCTATTACCCTGGTATCAGTGAGGCTAAATAAGTTTGCTTACCCCTGGCTATCACAACTGAATATGTTCAGGATGTTTGAAAACACAAGAAAAAAGATCAAATATTACAGCAAATCTTCAAGGAAGCATTTGTATGCATACATGTACATGTTTGGAGGGAAATAAGTGACACCAATCAACCTGTCAGAATTTGGAGGTGCCTCCCTGAATTTCCCCTTGGTGATGAGTGGGGATGCAGCATGACCAGACCACAGATATGGCTTTCAGAGTCCATCGGAAGCTGAGGACTTCAGTCTGTAAAGGTGCATCTGAGAAAGACTCCAGCAATGTGGCAGTGCTGTTCCCCCAAGATAAAAAATACTGCAGGCAGGTCTCCACATGGATGCTTTTTTAAGTCCTTCCTTTTTTACATACATATATGTATTCACATACACGTACATATATACATATACAGGTATAAACATATATATATGTATACACACATATATATTAAAATGGTTCATTTACAGCAAATTTCTACTAGAAATAATTGTATTTTAGGAAAAAGGAAAACTGCTGAAGTCCTTTTAAAGAAACTCAAACACTCATTATTTCTCAGTTCCTTTATCTGCATCACAGATTTCAAATACTAATCAAGGCAGATCCTGTGTGATATCTGGAGTAGTTGGATGCTTTCAGACACCTGCTGTGAATCACCAACGTAAAAGGAAAAGCAGAACAGTTAACCAGATGGCCACAGAGTACCAACACACAAGAATAAACATCCTCTTGAAAATGTTTCTTACACTTTATAATAGCCAAGACGGCTCAGATAATTTGTATAACAAAACTTGAAATACCCAAACAGGAAAGAGATTTGCTCAGTTTGCCCATGTCAGAGTAAGCACAGAATTGTTTGGATTGGAAGGCACCTCTTGAGGTCAGTTAGCCCAATCTCCCTCTGCTCAAGCTGGGTCAGCCAGAGCAGGCTGTCCAAGACAGTGTCCAGCTGGGTGGGTTTTGAGATCTCTATAACCTTCCTGCACGACTCATTCCAGTGTCTGACCCCCATCACGGCAGACAAAGTATCTTCTTGTTTGATCTTGTTCAGATGGAACCTCATGTGTTTTGATTTGCCTCATGTCCTGTCACTGAGCACTGCTGAGAAGAGTCTGCCTCACCCAATCCCATCAGATGTTTTTATTCATTGATAAGATGCTTCTATGGCTGGTCTCCTTAAGACTGAACAGCTCCAGCTATTCCAGCCTCTCCCTACATGTCAGACAACCTTAATCTGTAACAAGGTCTCGTTTCCATTCCTACCATGTTCAAGTTCATAGCAAATATAATTCAGTATTATCCATGCAGAATGGCCTCTTAAACTGACTCAAGATTTTCAATAATATTAAATTTTTGTTGGCACAGCTATCAGTATCTGAACAGGATGCTTCTACTTGTCTAAGTATATCTGACAAATCCAACCACATTTCAGATTATTAATATTTGCACAACTTAAAGGCTTAGCATCCTTTGCTTACTAATTTTTACAGCTATACTTCAGAGTTATTTCTCATACAGAATTTGGATGAAGGCTTTAGTTTGCAATTATTTATTTCTCTGAAGAGGAGCAATAGTGTTATGAAATGTCATGTAAGACTATTGCATATTAATGGTATTATTGAAGATCTTGCTACTTACATCTGAAATCCACAGTTCCTTTAGAAGTAAAGTAAAAAAATTAATACCCGATTTATTGAGACTAAGAATATCCTTTCAAGCACTGAAGCCTTATGCAAAGCATCTTTTTGCATATTGCAGGATACCAGTTGCTCATCTCTGAGGGATGTTTTCTCAATCATTCTGCTTACTTCCTCCCTTTTGCCCTTTTTACTTGTGCAAAAGTAAGTTTTGTTCTATGCAGAACTTTGTCGTTTGGAGGGGAGGGGTTTAAACATTAAAAACTAAGAGTTTACCAAATATACATTCTAAAGTTGAAGATTATATATTAACTCCAAACTAATAAACATTTAATGAAGGAAGTATTTCTAGTCAACACAAGCTAAACGTCCCCCTGAGATCAAAAAGCATTTTTGTAAGAGTGTTTTGTATCTCCTTTGAAACTTGCACGATTCCTCATTTCACAAAAAAAATTGTTCAGACTGGATAAGAGGCTGTAACTGAGAAATGGCTTTACAGACACACAGACATTGGTGACTTGATTAGGAAATGTTAAACAAGTACCGACATTGTCAGTCATATGCCATTTCAGGGTTATCTGTCATCATAAGTACAAAAGCTAAGGTACATAGAACCAGTCTTCTTACTAGAATATGGGCATGAAGAATGCTGCAAATAGGTGATGAGACACCACCTCGTGACAGACAAAAGATGACCCTGGTGGGGACAAGACGTATTTTCTATCAGAGCTCCTATTAAGCTTCCTGGTTGGGAAATTCCAGAAACAAGGCAATTTCAGGATTCTTCAAATTTCTATGGATGTAAGATGTCAGGGAAAAAAAAAAAAGGAGGTGTCTTGTACAGCTCAGACTATTGGTATAAATACAGATAAAATCTTTGAAAAACTGGTATAGAAACTTCAGCTACTTCCCTGGGATGAAACAGAATGACTGTAATGAAAAGCGGATTTAAGAACTGGTAACAGAAAGAATATGACAGCATGAATGAAGGAGATGACTATACAGCGAGTTCTAACAGTAAAGAAGCAAAATAAGCAAGAGCATAGAGCAGCTTCACTACACCTGCTTTGTAATGAAGATATTATGTCATTAAAACTTAAAGCATCTGAGCTTTCAAATCCCTAAATTACACCTCTCAAGTAACCTCAACAAGTTCCCATTTTGCTAATTTAAAAATCAGTAATATTTATTTAGTGGTTCCACCACTGGTGCTTCAATTTCTATTGCCTGCTAGGAGGGTTTCCTCTTAGCCAAACCCCCCTTAGACATGTTAATTGCTGGCAGTATTTAAATACACTTAATATGAAAACATTCAATCTGACCTTAACATAAGCCACTGTACTCCTATATTATATAGAACATGCCTCTATATCATGCTGTTTTGATATAGTTGCAATATAAAACACATGTAAGTGCTCTAAAATTTCAAGTTGAATTCTCTATTTCAGGCCAACTGAATAAAAACATTTTTCGTAAACTGCTTTTTTTCCCCCCTTCTCTGAGAGCTGTGTTTTGAATATTGGAATATTCCAGCCTAGTTAAAACAAAAGACTCACTGCAGCTCTGAAAAAATGGGGTAGCTTGGGAAGCCTACATCCTACAAAGGCTTGTTTCCTAAAATGATAAAACCCCCCAGAAGCATTGTTTGGTAAACACACCATGGGCTGGCAGGGCTATGCACAGTAGCCATGACAACCTCCTCCCCACTAGTGGCTGCTGCTCCTGGCCTGTCTCCCCAGGACCCACTCAAGGGTCTAAAAGGTCATCAGACAGAGGACTAGATCCAAATGAAATGTAACTCCATGGTAGTCAAGCAATCAGCTGGGTGGATCAGTTCCTTTGATCTGACTTTCTATGCAACCAAACAAAAAGCTGTGTTGATCTAAAGGATAAAGTCAGTAGGAGCAAGCAGCTGAGAACTGAAAGAACAGCTCTTTCCATGGTTCTGTTGGTGGCAGCAGGTTTACAGTGTTCAGTGAATTAATTCCCTTCTAGCTGGAAAAGCCTGGTGGCAGAATGTTGCCCTTTTCTAGCTCTGAAAGCTTCTGCGTATCTGTGGAAAGCAGCACAGACAAGTGCCTGGGTTAATTCAGGGCATGCATGGGCTGGGACTTTGTTTTCACTCAAGGGATTAAAACTGCCCTCGAGTTGCTATGGAAAGTTTTGTAACAATTTATTTTCCAAGGGACGTTTTTTCAACCCACTAGAAGATTTTTTTTCTTCCAAATACCTTCATGCTATTTGTATCAGTGACTCAGTGCAAGTCAGCACGTCAGCTACCTTATGGAAAATAAACATGATGAAGAATAAAAGAGCTGCCACCCAAACCCAGCAGCCAAGCTTCAAATATATACACCGGAACAGCTGGGATACTTTGGTCTAATAACCTACAAAATAGTATTAGAAATCCAGAACAGGTTTTTTAATGGCTTGGCTATACAACAGGAATGAAAGTAACTGTTGAATAGGAAGAATCCATCATTAGCATTTTGTGGAAAAGTGGCCTATAACACTTAACAGGAAATCATTTGAAGGTTCTAAATTTTAATTTTAAATTAATTTTAGATCAAAATTTGAAATATTGAATTTTAATTTTTTTAATTAGATTTTAAATCTAAAGCTCTGATTAAAGCAAGTATTTGCAGCCATGTTCCACAGCCCCAAAATCATTATACAGCAGAAATGATGATACTCCTTTTGTTGAAGCAGCAGTGAGAAAAGGATTTAGCAGGTGAAGATTAAAATAAAAGCCCTCCACCTCAATTTCCACCTGAATTATGATGAAGACAGGCTGCGGGTTAATTAAGAGCGGCAATCATATTTTAGTCATATTACTTCCACATCAGGCACTTATAAGCTTTTTATAGTGTACCCACACCTAAATGCACGGTTACTTACACCAAATGGGATCATTCCATTTACTCTGGTGTATAGTCACAAAATCTAGGTAACATACAAGGTATATTAGAGTGACAACAGCATGGTTCACTAACCCATCCTTCTTTACTCAATCATTTGTGCCCTGCAAACACGACAGCCTCCCCTCTCCCCCCACCCCACAAGACAAATGACATATTAAACATTAAAACCCAAAACAAAACAAGAACAGAACACAAAACCCCAGTGGAGTTAGTTCCAATGACAGAGTGCATTTGCAGGCTAGGCAAGCAACTGTTATAACCACAACCAACAATCAGCCACAAGTGGTTGTATCCACCTCACAACTTCTTTTTCCTGCTGCAGTAGCATGAGTGCCTCGAGCCCACCACCAAATGGCCCTGAGCCCACCACCAGGCCTCGAGACAGAAACTGGTACAAAACTTACAATCTTCTCCTCAGGCATGCTGCTGGCACTGCTTCCTGCAGGCACAGCACAGCCAGCGCAGTGCACCTGAGATGGAGGCATGCTCTGCAAAGGTTGAGACACACAACACATCACACAAACCACAGCTCTGGCCATGGTGCTAAATGGGTGCCAAGTTAGAAAAATGTGAAGACATGATGAAGGTGAAACACCCATCTGGCCATAGAGACATCAAAATTCAAGTTAATAGGTAGGGAAACTCGTGCACTTCTCCCAGAGTTTGGGGGTGAGGAATAAAGGCCAGAATTATAACCACCCCAGAATACTGTTTCACAGAATTACGTTTGATCTATGAAAAGAAACCACATCAACATCTTACTGGAGAATAAAAAAAAAGGTAGGTTACTGCTACTTTAAAATAGAAGTATCCTGTAAAGGAGAATACTTACCAAGAAGTACAAAAACCCCAAAAAACAAAACCCCAAAACCCACAAATCCAGTATTCATGTAAAAACCAAACAGCAAAACTTCACCACATATAAAAAGTGGCCTGGGTAATTTTACCAGAGAATTACAAAATTCTGTTGCAACAGATGCAAATGATTTGCCAACTACATAAAATCACTCCATCTCCTTTAAAAAAGCAGGTGGTTTTCAAAGATTACCTCTTGACTAAGCAGAGGTCGGCTTTCAAGTGGGGTCTTCCTTTTATGTTCCTCTTTCACTGGCATTAAGGGCTTGAAAAACTTTGGTGGCTGGGGAGAAAATGCTTTAAAAGGGCTGGCCATTAAAGCATGGGAATTCTCTGCTACAACACCTAGGCAAAAAAGCAAAAATAGTGTATTTCAGTTCTTCACATCCTGACTGCAAGAGTATATTTCAAAATAACTGAAGGTCAAGCCATGCATTTGGCAAGTTGCTGGCTATAGAAAACTGTCAATACTTTAGTATTTAGCCATTGGCCTTGGCATTGAAATAATGCAGAACTCAGTGAGATCCTCTGAGAAGTCTGGAAACAGAAGGAAATCAGAGAACAGCAGTATCTGCCCTGTCCATTCTGAGGCTCCAATATTTCTCTTTTTCATCTTGGTCATAAAAACAGTGGGAAGCGTCCTTGAAACTGGAACTCACAAGCTCTTTGCTCCCTGTGTCTCACCTGACCTCTGCCCACAACACTACAAATCTGCCCTGTAACCAAGCCAGCCATACTGCATAGCCAGAATGATCAAAAAGGAAATTATAAGCAAGGAAGCGATGAATAAACCCTCAGTTCCACTTTATTGCAGCAGTATTTCTACCCACACTGCCTGGTCAAGAAGAGCATGTTACAGTGTGACCTGAAGGAAACAAGCCACCTGTGCCACACCGACATGGAGGCACAGCAAATACCCACATACCATGTAAACAACCTGTCTAAGGACACTTCTCACTTCAAAGAAAAAAAAAATCTTCATTTTCAAATTTATAGAATAACAGCAGCTGTTTTTGTTCTTTGGTGTGTGTGTGTGTGGTTTTTTTGTTTTGTTTTTGGGGGCGTCCCTTTCTTTTGTTTACAGTTTTGATTTATATCTAGCACATTCCTCTGCCCCCTCTTTGGTTTTTCGAACACACTCAACTTTACACCCTTTCCTGGATGTCTTATTCATTTCTCCCTTTCTCCCCTATTTCCAGATTATGTTTAGTTCCTAAAGTAGAAGCTGGATAATGCATTTCGTAGGAAAAGAGCACTGGGAATTTAGTTTTCAGTATAATGCAGCAAACAAAAATCCACCAGCATTGTCATTACATGTATGAAGTCTCACCACTGCCATCTTTGCTCTTGCGAGGTGACTCCCTGGGTAAAGTACCATAGCATGATACGTCTTGATAACTGGAACAACAGTCAGACATATCTAGGTGACTTTCAGACCAACCCTAAAAAAACAAAAATACATAAATCTGTAATGCTGAGGCAGGCAAATGTGGAGAGAATAATAGGTAAATTCAGGTGTTTGTTCTTTTTAAAAGTCAACCAAACCCCACAGACCAAAGGTATGTCAACTTACTGACTTCAGACAATTTTCCTGTCACACACTAATTGATTATTTAATAGCTAATTAGCTTTTCAGTGAAGTATTTAAAGCTTTGCTCCAACTACCCCTTTCCTTAATATCACTTTTTACAATTCTAATATGAAAAGCAGAGAAGGACAATAAGGTTAAATTCAAAATAATTTGTAATTGGTGCAGCATTTTGAAGATATATGATGTAAATCAACTGCTTTAAATACTGTTGAAAGAAAATACTATTGATACTATTTCTATTTTCCATTTTATTTCCCCCTCAATTCTCAAACACATCGTGCTTCTGGTGGGAATACGAGCTGTTTATTGCTATGTTTCCATACCTTGTCATCTTCATCACAGGCGGAAAGATCCAGTCGGCTACAGGACACCTACAGAACACCAACAGACAGAATGACAAAATGCCTACCTTTTATTTGTAAAATATAGTGTCAGAGGAAACACTGTGATTATTTAGTTGCAATAACTTTTCTGCTCTGTCTTTTCAAACCAGATAATGTGCAAAGACATTTACGTTTCTGCTGCATGAGTGTGTGAGAGAACACATAAAATGCACACAAAATGGAAACTACCCCTTACACTATGAAAAAAGTACAAGAACCTTGGAGATAAATGAACTCTGAATCAGGGCAGTTGTCATCCTAAACTACTTCCAAAATGGATATCCTTATAAGAGGAGAAGAATTTCAACCAACCCTCCCACTTCCCTGTTAACTTTGTTATCTCCTAGGACAGAGAGTTTTGGGGAGGGGTTTCCCTTCATGACCACTTTCCCACAGGCTGCTTAGTGCCAGCACAGAGTAACCACTACCATATCTCACTGTGCAAGCACTCCATCAGCACACAGAGAGCAGCCCCATCAGTGCCAACGCACCACGAGATGTAAGGTCCTTACGTTGTGCACGTTTGGAGTGCTGATGCTCCTGCGGATGTTCCTGGCTTTAGTGGAGAGAGCCTCTTTGACGGTGACTGCCTGTGTAACGAGAGCAACACACTAACAGCAATGCCATGGTCTCCTCGGAAGGAGGGGAGCAAGCAGGATAGGGACTTTTTTTCAGTGTGCCTAACAGGGCTTGCATTTACAAATCTTAATTTGCACACACAACCACCAAAGGTTCTATCTGAAATTCATTCTTTGGCCCTTGCCTGTTCAGGTTCTGAGTACTCAGTTCTGAGTTTTGAGTATACCACTGCCATCTTTAGTTACTACATGCATCACCACTGGAAATTTGTATTTCACAGAAGTAACTTACTCTTATATTTATCTGTCCAATGATCTCTAAAAAAACCCAACTGAAAAAAAAAGCACCACAGTATTTTTAAAAGATCAATCATCGCTTCTCAAATTTTCATAATCCTGTGCAAAGGGTGCAAGGAATGCCTTTTCCTTGCCTGTCTTAGTCGTTCAAGGCTCAGAATGTTCTCCACTTGCAGCACACCACGTGTGTATTTCTCAATGTAGGTTTCGCCATCAGATGTGCCCTCGTTCTCACTCCTTGCAGCCATCAGCGCTAAGGTCTCACGATCCTCAATTTCTTCTGTAGCCTAAGGTACAAGTTACATCATTGAAGGCTTCAGAAAGTAAAACCAATTGTTTTCAATGTTTTGATTCATGTTTTTAGACCAGTTCAATCCAGAAATTAGTTTGAATCAGTAATCTAAAACCTAATCAGTAAACCTAATTACAGTCAATGATCCAGGTGCTTGCCAAGAGAGATGCAAATGATGCTGAAGAGCTCAAGCTTAGGAGAAGTTTTGAGCATTCACTGTAAAAATGCACTTCTAGAAATAATGCACATATAACCTGAAATTGTGTATGTTAAGGCTCAACTAATGACAGCTTCCTAGGCAAGGAAATGGAATTTCCTTCCCAAATCTGAAAATATGCTGTCATTTCCCTAGAGTTTAATATTTAGTAGTACTTCAACAAAGTGACAATTATATGGTGACAAGACTATGTTTTCACTTGTGCAGTTTGTTTACCTTTAAAATAAATCTCATAACACATTTACAACTTGTATGAGATTTTTGTATAAAAAGTAATTTATATTCCCGTGAACTCAGCTTCCCAGCTGTTTTGTTTTCATAGACCTGAACACTCCTCTGAGTACCGTGTATATTTTCCCTGTAGACACTAATGGGCTTTCAAAAATAACTCTACTACAAAAACTCAGTAAAACACAGTAGAAGAGAAAATCCCCACAGTTTCCAACTGTTTGAAGATAAACATAATCTCACCACTGAACTTCAGTAAATGCACTTTGGCAAGCTGCCTCATATCAGCAAAGCAGGACATTTACTTTCTAATCAGTATCACCCACTGCTCTAGTTCTGTTGGTTTTTGTGAATCTGCCAGAGAAATATGGTATAATTTACCTTTGGTATATTGGATACTATTTCATAGGTCACTCCACAGGCATAATATATATTTTTCAAGGATATTCTCCTTTTCAGGCTCTGGGTAAAACTCTAGAAAGAAAATAATTTTTAGTTACTGTTTTGGTAATTATTATTTTTGACATCCTAACAAATAAACAGGTGCAATGCAAAGTCTGATTAGGAAGGCAATCAGAACCATAATTTATTAAATTACTTTTTTAGCATTTATAATATTTTAAGCACTCTTTACAGTACTGTGCTCAGTATACAATACTACTAAGTTCAATGAGTTGAAAAATGGACAGTTGAAAGAAATACGCCAGTACACAGATTCACCACAACCTATAAAAACCTAGTTTTCATTTGTCTCTTGTAGGAATTGGGAAGACAAGACTTAGAAAATGAAGCAAGCAGCTTAGAAAACACATTCATTAAATTAAGAATATGAAACAAAACAAGGAATAAAAATGCATAAACTTATTACCTGCTTGTTATAAATGTTGGCTGCAATCCTTTTGCGTAATACCAGTTCCATTGCAGCAGGATGACTGAGCTGCACCGTAGTTTTCACTATTAAGTAAATTCTCTCATTTTGAGGAGTTACTCTATTCAGGTGAACTGAATCATGGACAGAAGAGTCCCAAGCAGCAGTGGCTGAAACCTGTGCAGACAAATTAAGTGGAGGAAGGAAAGGAAAATCAACGATTCTATTGCTCTAACAACAGGTATCATTTGCAATGATTTAACATGAAGTCAAACAATTCTTTAATGAGAGAAAAATCAGCATTATTGAACCAAGCGGAGTCAAACCTCTTTTTTACAGTAAGGAATTTATCAGAAGAAGCAAAAAAGAGGTGTTAAGATACTGGGGAAAACAATCATGACCACAATCCCTGCACTGTGCAAACCCTGCCCCAGAAGGAAGTCTTCGCACAGCTGGAGACAGATAGGAAAGCAGAAGCAAGACTCAATGAAGGTGTACAAAGCCTACTGCTCCTTTATTAAAAGTCTATTAATTTCACTGTAAAATCTTGCATCTCTCTTGGATTAGGTTATAACAGCCCAGACAGAATAAACCTGCACTCATTCTGCAGATTTTTTTTCCTTCCCTCTGCCTTCTCCCCATTTTTGGTGTCCCCTTTATTCTGGAAACAGTTTCTTAAACAATGGCCTGAGTAGGCACAGAACATGGAAGGAATCAGTTAAGAAATTCCAAAATGGATTCAGAACCATTAATTTCCAATAACTCCCAAACCATATATTTAAGAAAGAGCAATTCTGTACTACAAATGAAAGACTTTTATTTAAGTATTAAGCTTGTCTAGTGTGCACAATAAACCGAGTCGTTTTCTCTGAAGAATTAAGAGCCTGCCAGAAGAATGATGAAAGGGTGAGAAAAGCAGGAAAAGGGATTTTCAGTCAGGCAGTTGAATTATTCTTTTGTCAAAAGCTAATACTTGCCATCTCTGAATTAAGGCAGAGGAGCTAACAAGTCATATCCTCTTAAATTCTAAATAAATAGGCCAGCACTAGATACAGGTGGTATTTCTAAGACAAAAAGGTAGCAATAATAATGATTAAATATATAGAAGTAGGAAATAAAACATAAGAAGAAAGCATTACCACAAGTTGCAGTTGTTAAGAAGGAGGCTTGCTAACAATTTACCTCATCATCACTGTGTTTTATGATCGGCAGATAAAAGAATGGACTACCGTGCTCCTTTGGTAGTATTGAGTTAACTCCTGATGCATGGGGACCTATAAGTTGTTCACTGGCACTGAGGTCATCAGCTAATGAAACAAATGTGCAAAGAATGAAATAGTTTTATACCAAAAGATATGAATATATAGAGGCAAAGTTGTAATACAAAATTGTAATAAAGGCCTACCCATATTTCATAATACATTGAATCCTACTTAATCTTATTACTGTGCAGCATTTTGAAGATGATTTCAAAATGAAATTGAAAATAGTTCTGGCTACATTAGGCTTTTAGCTAAATAAACAAAAGGTGTTCAATGCTACAATCAACCTGTTTAAATATCCTAGTTGATCTTTTGTCTGCTAATCTCTACTGATATTGGGAAAAAAAACCAAAAACATTTCTTGTGAGCATAGATGAAGGAAGAGGATTGTTTCACTTTCCAAAAGCATCTGCTAAAGCAGGTATTAGCATTGCCTATATAAATATATGTAGCAACCCACTTCAGTGCTGGATGTGATATGGCCTGTGGATCCTCCTCTGCTCTATGTTCAGGTTTATAATTAGACTTGATTCCTAAGCAGTCCTTAAATATGGAACTCCCTCTAGTCTCTTGTTACTTACACTGTGTATCTGTGCCTTGAGAATACGTATCATTACTCTACTCACATTAAGAACTAAACACCTTCAAAGGGAGAACACTCAGATTTTCTAAAAAGTGCTCATTATACTTCTAACACAGTCTTCATTAAATGAGCTGTTTAAGATTCTACAGATACATCAGTGGAAAGATCATTGGGAGACTCTCCATAAGTGCTTTAATGACGTGAATTTGTACATCAAAATGCTTACAGGATTTCCTCATCTGCTGTTTGATTCAAACAAAGCTTGCTTTCCTACACTATTTTCTGTTGTACAGCCTATCATTCTACTCCTACGTTCCCAGATTTTTATCTTTACTTAAAAATAGTTGTGCTTAATTATGCCAATGTACAGAACCAGAAGAAAAAGCACTTCACAAGCCCTATCAGACAGTGTAATTTCCAGGACTTGTTTGATTTCTTGTACCTTTCAGGTTCATTCTTCTATTTAACAATTTATTGACCCAAACTAATCCCCTATTTCCCCCTCACAAATTTCTTAATCTGCTGTTACAACGTACCATTCAAATCAAGGAAGAGGACAGGTATATGTGTTTCCATTCCTGCAGGTGGAATCCTGGAACAAAACAAACTGCTGGCAACAAGGAAGGCAAATTCATATTTAAACTAATTTGGGCAAACAGATCTCCATGCAATATTCATTAACTGTAACCAATGGCTGTCAGCACTTTGATGGCTACTCTGTCTGTGTGGCACAGACAGCATTTTGTTTATCTACACACAGAGCTAAATGGAGAGCTTTGCCAAAACTCAGTTCACACCACACACCACATGGCAGCTGCTGTGAGGGCAAGAGTTTTAAACATCCTTTTCTGTTCCTTATGAAGTTAACTGGTTACAGTCATCTCATATATAAAGATCAGCAACCCTTTAAACAACTGGGTTGTAACTACTGGTAAGGCATAGTCTTTAAATCTGTAAACACAGCTTTGGTTATATGAGCACAGCACACTTCAAGTGGATAAAGGGAAAAATGGCAAGAAAAGAGTACATTATTCCCCAAACACTATTGCAGACATCAATTAGATTAGATTAGATTAGATTAGATTAGATTAGATTAGATTAGATTAGAGGAGTATTTCTTGTCCATTCTTTCCCAAACCTAACATGTAGCATTCCTCATTTTTGCATGTCAGCTCCAAAGATCTTAGTCAAAACACAGATTTAAATGATACTAAAGAGAAATATATTACAAATTCTGATTAAACAGAGAACACATCCTTTGAAAATCAGAGTTTCTTCCCTCTCCACCCTTTATCAATGAAATTATCATGTGTTCTACCATTCATCTTTGAACCATTCCTTTTCTGAAAGGAATCACACCACTAGATAATTTTCTCAGAACTGCATAAAGTTGCAAAATACTATATACTATAGTATATAGTATACTATATAATACTATATTCAAAAGTGATTGTCAGACCTTGAAAACTATTTCAAAGCTACTTTATGTAATATACTAGCAAAGCAAATCTTTCTTATATTCAGAACAGCACCTGACCTTCTAAGCCAACTGCCAGCTGAATGAAGTTCGTAGTATTACAGGAGAACATAGGAAGCTCTAAAACATTGTTAAATTTGTACCTTGCAGCATGCAAAGTTTATGTACAAAAAGCTAACAACTCCAGTGGCTTTTCTGAACATACCAATTTGCAGGGGCACCGGGAATTCCACTGCCTGGTGCTGGAACAAACACTGCATTCCTCTCTTCCGTCAGCCCTACCCACTGTTCCACCAGCCGGGCTTCTCGTTCTATATCATCCTCAGATTTTTCTACAGTGGAAGAGATCAGGATTACATATGAGACACAATTTTTATGGTATAGAGCATAAAGTACTTAAGACAGAGATTTAAAGCTGCAAACCTTGTTTGTTACTGATCTTTTGGATCTGCTCATCTAAGTATTCTCTGCGTTTTATTAATGCATCAGACCACCTTTCTCGTACACAGTTTAAATCTTCTTCCTAACAGAAATAGAGAAGGAATTCACTAAGCTATGTGGGTAAGAATAAAGTACAGTGAATTCTGTGGTAATTTAATCAGAATTTATATTAAATGGCTTTGCGTGATGCAGAAAACTTTTTTCCCCCAAATGACATGCACGCTGATTAAGTACCTCATCACCCATGAATGGAAGTTTATTTGCTTTCAAGTCTCAAATTCCAACAGGAGAAAAGAAAATGTGACTGCCTCTGTTGCTGAACAGATTACACACCATGGGCTAATTACTCACAGAAATGGCAATCAAACTTTTGAATAGCATATGGAGGAGGAAAACCCAGTATCATCAGTTGATCATAAATTCTCCTGAAGATTAGATAGGTCAGTATGCCCTCAAACCTGCACAAAATTCCATTGCTAGCAGCTGCTATCAGTGCAATTAAAAGATTTCTCATGCAAACAAAACCCATCATGCAATCATGCTGTGTGGTATCACAGAAAATCTGGTTAGTTCTTCTCTGTGATATGGCAGGAAGCACGTAAACAGCCCGCAAGAAGTTAGTACCTTAAATTATATTTTTGAAATTGCTATGAAACCTAACACATCATCTTACGGGATGTCAGCATTCTCACCTAACTGGTTTTACTTCTGTAAGACTGCCTATTAGAAGAAAGTCTTCTGTGTAAAAATCTGAAATTTATTTCACTTTGAGGGGGGATTTCCTCTTCTGCTCTTTGTCATCTTTTAAAATGAGTCTTCTGTTATACTTTAAATTGCAACTTATCACACAGAAAAACAGGCTCAAGGTTGGGTTTTGTGCCAATAAAAAAAAATTGCTTCACTGAAGCTTCTGTATCTACCCCCCATTTGCATCTTCCACTCTCTCTCACTCAAGCATTTCAGAAAACTGCACAAATTAAAAGGTTATGATATTTTCTTTAGAAAACAAACAGAATATCCTATGCTGCATAATTTGCCTGGAAAAGATGCCTGCAGCTGCTGGTTCTTTTCCCTGTGATATTCAACAGAAACTGCTTTCATTCTAAATTAAAGTTTCAAAGCTTTTATTCCCAGAGCAATTCATGTAGCCAGTTAGGAGAGCTGACTGCAGAGTACTAGAGAGGAGAAGACACTGTAAGAGTATAAAGTCACAAGGTAAACTGAAATAGCAGTGTTTTATAGCCCAGGTAGCCTCTAAAACGCACAGCACGTGTGTATTTCAAAGCCGCCTTTGCTTGTTCATTTGAGAGTTGCTGGCCATTAGCATTAGCTGTGCCCCATGCCGCAGGATTGACAGCAACAGCAGCAATACCTGGTAACTATCCATATCACCACCATCATCCTCCTCCTTCTGGTAGGAGAAAATACATTTTGTAAAACACAAAACCCCATGCACTTCGCTCAACATAAATTCACAGAAAAAAACCCAAAACATGAATAGAAACATTTCTGCTACAAACTTGTAAAATGTTAAAATCATAACACTCAAATAACCAGTCTTATTAATAGGTAGAAAGATTTTTTTTCATTACAGACAGTAGCAGCTCAGCCATAATTTGAGTATTAGTGAATATGTTTATTAAAAAAAAAATCATTAAAAGCCACACAGAATCCAGTGCCAAAAAAAGGACTGAGTAAGCAGATCACTAATCTCAAGTTTTACAGTTTCATCTGCATCTAAGTTTAGGATTCTGGTACTGAATGCAAGCCTTCCAACAAAAGGCACCTTGCTTCCCCGGGTGGCCCATTCCATTACTCTTTGCCATCACTGTTAAAATCATGCTTTATTTCCAATATGAATTAGTCCAGAATCAGCTGAAATAATTTATGCTTTTTAAGGACTTTCTTGGCTATGTGTAATAGCCCTTTCAGTGATGACTGTTTTTGATTCTAATCAAATAACAACTCAGTGCTTTTTGAAAAGTTAAATATTATCTCTACATTTTCTCTACTAAATTTCTTTTTTTTCTGGTTTTTTTCCCTCCTCTACTTTCACCATCCCTAGAAGGGAGGGAAGCGAACAGCACTAGGAATCTAGTAATAATCACCTCTACACACAAAGGTAAAAACAATTTCCATATTCCTTCTGTCCTACCACACTTGGTACTTTATCAGTCATACATTGCATTACAAGCAAAAAAAAGAAGCAGGTTTAGCACCACATGCTCATGTTACATGTATTGACCTCAAATGTGTAAAACTGCAAATCATATACCAGTGTGCTAAGGTCCCTTTTGGAATTATGTCAGGCTGGGTCTAGAACAGCAGAACCACACCAAATTGAGAAATGAACTGCCTTACCTGGTAGCTGTCCAAACCCCTTTGCAGTTTGGTTGATCTGGCAGTCACCCCACCTACAGAGACTGAAAGAATTGCTTCTACCATGAGAGGCAAGGTTCCTGAATGCTGCACGGGTTTCACCGTTACCTGAACTCTGCGAGAATGACCCTAAGCAGGAAATTGAGAGGCAGACAGAAACTAAGAATAAAATTAAAAAATCAATTTAAGCATGAATAATATGGCAAGGAAAAGATACATACCTGCCTAAGCTGGAAAATTCCCCCTGTGTTTACATCTTTTGCCTGATGGAGTTCAACTGCAGTGTATTCTCCCATCTCATTCAACTCTTGTATGGAAATCCACATTTCTATTCTTCGAGTTACTTCATTCCATCTAAAAAGACATCCCCATAAAAACTCACGGTTGCCTCAAAGTATTTTGTGCACCACAGGTATTAGAAAACTTTTAGAAAGTTGGTGGAAGCATTCATTTGTAATTTATTTCTACCTGTCTCTCAGTGTCCTAGTTTTTGCATGAAGAGAATCAACTTCCCAAACAGAGCTGCCATTGCCAGTACATCTGTGACCCCACACCTCAATAGCAAGAGCTCCTTCTGAAATGAACTCCAAGAACTCCTCTGTGACATTCACCACATAGTCCTAGCAATGAGAAAAAGAAATCACATTCAATCATACTAAATAATTGAATCTCTTCAATTAGCTTGTAAGGATACACCAAAAAACTAACTGCCTGCTTGATAAAACCATACAGTTTGCATCACAAAGCTCGATTCTGGACAAGAGAGTTGTAAAACCTCATCAACTCAGCAATTCATGCTTCTGCATACCTTATTTCATACTTTGAAATTTTCCATAACAGTGATGTCACAGCTCCAATGATCTCTTTTAAGCTACTGAGCTTACTCAACAAATATATAATCAGTTGTCATGATACAAACTATAGCTTTCTCTATGCATTGAAGATGACATCTGAATTTAAAAGACCACTAATTAAAAGATGTTTTCCTTTTGGTACATCTTGAAGAAGTGATGAAGCAAAATGTTATAGCATTCTTAAGCACAAGCAAAAGTTGTTAGTTATATGACTTGACTCCGTCCTTCTTCCCCCAGCAAACAGGACTAAGACTCTAAACAGTTTCTCTCAAACGTATGATCCTCCTGGTAACACTATTTCATAATAAAAATACTTACCTTACAGTGAGAGAAGGTCACTGTAAAATGAGCATCTTTGCTCTGAGGTGAAGGCACATCTGGATCTACCACTGGTGCTGCGACTGTCGACTCACATTGATCCCAAAATGTGTATTGACAAAAGACAAAGTTGGAGAGGTTAGGTGGCAGTCCAGTTGCTTCTTTTATTTTCACCTGAGGAGACAAAATAAATGTTGTTCACAAATATGATTGTTTCTTCTTCAACTGCAATTGAAGACCAACAACCAAGAAGAATTTTTAAAGGACATAAGGATGTCCTGATTTAGGAGATCTTATTTTGCGTATACAGAAATGCAGATGTAAGGACCTCATCCATGCTCATGTTTCCTTTGAGAAAGTTGATAAGCTCGAGTGGAGAATGAAATGCTTCATCACAGAAGAAATTAAATCCATACACCACCCACAGATACTACATTAGTTAAATTATAAGAGATAGTTACAGTAAAAAACTCTTTCCCCTTCTGTGTCTGCAAAGGATAACATCAATATTCATGATGCAGACGTGCATCTATTAAAAACTAATACAAATTAAATCAGCTACTGGCCACCACTGACTAGCCTACCCTCAACTGGAACAATAAAAGTCCTTTCAGAGACTTTTCTGCAAGCACTAGTCTACATAGCTTAGTACTTTACATCAGACTGACCACACAGTTACAGAGTCCTGAAACCATAAACTTCATCAGGTGTTCTCACTCACCCTGCAGGAGAGCTTTTTCGCTCTATGAATGATTTCTCCATTGTTATCCATGATTTCCAGGCTCCCACTCTCACTGGAGTTCTCAGATGAATCGTCTCCTTCTACCACCCGTTCTGGGACAGACCCGGTGACACGCATTACTTCAACATGCAGCCGCCCTGCAACCTGGAGGCAATTACACAGAACGTACATGGCCATTTGAAAAACACTTATTCCCTGGGAAACAGCAGGCACTATTTGTTTGTTAACCCCCGGGTGCACAGGGATCTCCCTAGCACAAAGGGCCCCTCAGGAGCGCTCGGTGTGCCCAGCCCGGCCGTACCTCGCCCTGCTGGCTGATGATGGGCACGGCGTACTGCAGCTTCACGTCGTAGAAAAGGCACTCCAGAAACACGTTGGCGACGCCGATCAAGTTGTGGTTCTCCTGCGCTTCGTAGAAAGGATCACCTCTCTTGCCAATCAGCTTCCTTATCTGTTTTGGAGATAATGAAAGAGCTGTCACAAAACTGGCAGCGTGAGGAGATCAAATAACCTCATTGTATTATAAGATCATGGCACAAAAATTACTTCATTACCCATCTTTTCTGTTCCTTCCTGTACAAGCAGAAAGAGATTAGAATCTTACTACAAATTTGAAATGAAATCTTTGAGATGAGACATTATACAATCCTTTCTTTACTAAGGGATATAATAATATGATGACCTGCATATTTTAACAACGTCAAGCCAAAGCAGACTTTACCATGAGCAATCACAGTAGCCATTGATTTCAAGATGTTTCCCCTTTTCTGCTCTGTTTATACTTTTTAAATGAGAGGTCAAACCATCGAGAGGTTGTGCTGGTCTGGCTGTTGGTTACCACTACAAGGGCAAAGGGAAGGTGCAGGATGACTCCTACTTAAGCCTACAAGTGTTCTTACGACTCCCATAGAGCTGAGATCACACCTGCAGCATTTCCTATGCAAATGCCCCATACAGCCACAAAGAATTCATGCAGATTCCTAGCATGATATGCACTCCTCAGTGAATTTGTTAGTTCCTTCCCTTCTTCTCCTCCTCATTTGTCTTCAACACATGCATTTGACCTACATGTTTCTATGTAGCACATAGAACACATGCATTATGGACAACATAGGCCATGGAAAGGATGATCCTGGCTCAGGCAGACATAATGTATTCAAATATGTGCTATCAGTTCTTACTAAAGTCAGCAGCAAAATCATCGTTGTCTTCAATGGGCACAGATGAAGTGCTTGACCTCCCCTGTGTTATGACTTTAGAGATTCTCATTGTCCCGTCCAAGGCATGTAACAAAGGCACAAGAGTTGTTCAAACATATTTGAGAATGATTCTTGATACAAGTAATTCAGGTGCTTCCTATCAGCCACAAGACAGTAAGATATACTTCCTATGCACTTCTACCTGGGTACTTAGATGATGTCTTCTGGAATACCAAATGGCACGTCTCTTGCCAGTAAACAAACAAGCTTTTGACAAATCTCATGCTTATTTGCCAAGGCTAATGTGATACTTAAATTCTCACAAAACACCACTTGGTTTTGATGAAAATTCTCATGTAGACTAAGTATCTTCAATTGATTTCTTCACTGCTTTAAGGCTGGGGAGTATACAAATGAAATTAAAGAGTATTTCATAGCTTAAAGTCAAGTTTTATCCCACTAATATGGTCTGGACCTTGAGTGTATCTAAGCAGCATTCTTGTTAGCTTTGATACTGACTGCAGTTTTGGAATTTTCTAATGCAGCTTGCTGCTTCCATTCAGAGCTAGCGGTCATCTGCATGCCAGGTAAACACATGCTTGTAGTGGCATTGTGAGTCACTACCTCAGCACAATTATATCTGACCTCAGCACACTTATCATCTGAGAACACAAGTGAGATAGGGCATACCTGTGCCTTATTATGCATGGGCATTTTGAACATTTAGCATTAGTCCTACCGGTTTTGTTTTGGGTTTTAGTTTGTTTGTTTGGTTTGGTTTTTAAAAATAAACCATAGTACCCTAACCTTTCATATACAAAGTCACTGCACTTGCTCTCTACAAAATATTAAAAGGGGTTTAAAGAAAACAAACTCAATCTTTGATCCATTTTGAAAATATATAAAATACCTCAGGAATTTTCTCCTTCCATTCTTGATAGAGGTCTCTCATGTCAATCAATTTGTTCTCTAGTTTCTCAATAGTCCACACTTGAGTACCTTTTCCTTTTCTTCTCACTTGAATTGCAGGCTCGCTTACTATTGCACCCCTCTAAATCAGAAGAAAAAACAATTACTGCAGGACAGGTGCATGTAAATAGTTTAATTCTTCACTCAAATTGCATTCCTAGAAAGGAATAAAATACAGAGCATGCAGCTTCTCTCTGTGTGCTAGTCATGCTACCTCTGTCCTGAGATGCGGCATGACCCATACATCTCTGAGCATCCAGATCTCTTTGTCCTTCTTTAACAATGTGCATTCCCACAGGAACATTAACACACTCAAGCAAATCCCTTAGGACAAGCATATTATCCTAACTGCTATTATATTTACAGCAGCACTGTAAAAATCGTTAAGACATGAAATTGTAGGAAACGGTAACAAAACCCAGTAATTTCTGCAGACAGAACTAAAATGCAGGTTCTACAGCAACAGAACACAAATGTCTGTTCATAACTGCATGCATATTTGGTGATCATACACTGGAAAACAGCAAGAGCCATCCTTAATGCCCTGCTTCCATTTTTATCTAATTAATCACTTTCAATATATTAGCTAGTACTTCTATTTTGCCTATGCATAATCTAACAAAAGTAATATTTTATGGGCTCAAGTTGGATGAATGTTATATATTTCTACACAGTTTATCCACAAAGCTACGTTTTCCAGCCTTCTTAGTCATCATTACCTTTTTGTTGGCACTGAGGTTTTCAGCAGGGATCTGAAGTGTTACTTGATAATCTGTTAGCTTACTCATTTCTTCTGCTAAGAAGTTTGCTTCTCTCACCAGAGTATTTGCCTTTACTATTTGCTCTCGAAGCTTAGCCAGGCTCTGTCGAAACAATTCATCCCTGTGGTGCAGTAGGTAACATGAAAAATACACAGAAACCTATTTCTATTATTGGAAAGCTGCAAATAGAGTTGCTAACAAAGACTTTTCTGAAACAAGTTTAAGAGGAAATGCTATGTTGCACTGTGTCAGTGAACACAAAACACTCAGACAATTTTATTGAGGAAAAGCGGTGATCACATATTAAACAAATTACTGTTGAGGCACGTCTAGTATGGTGATGCCCAAATAAAAGGACACAGTAATATGGGAGCTGTTACAGTGCTGATTTGTTGAAAGCCCTGAGGAAATTTTGAATTTTCAAGTAATGAAATAATTGCAGCTGTCTTTGTCTTTAATCTGGAGTCCTGTTCCACAGAATCTACCAGTCCCAACATGTGAGACTTCATCTTGATAAAACCTGCTCTTCCTCAGATCATGATGTTAGAACCTGCAATCTCTGCAGGCCACAGCTTTGTATCACACCAAGGGGCTTTGCAGTGCTACAGACCCCAGA
The DNA here is from genome assembly GCA_013397955.1 of Grantiella picta. Taxonomy (NCBI): domain Eukaryota; kingdom Metazoa; phylum Chordata; class Aves; order Passeriformes; family Meliphagidae; genus Grantiella; species Grantiella picta. Next base: position 1,083,904 of record VZRM01008258.1, read on the forward strand.
CCTCCCCCCACTTACTCAAGCATACACATTAAAAAAATATAAATACAAAAAATTTAAATCTTCTTTACCCAAGGTAACTTTTAAGTAACAGATGAACAAACAAAGGTTAAAGCTTGTGCACTCAATTCCTGGACAAGTTCCAAGAAGGCTTCTCAGGCCTGTCTGAACACATATATTCTAACGTAACACCAGGCAAACCTGCTATGACACATACTATACATACACCTGTGTACTAAGATATGCCCTCACCTGGGATTCTCATCTTTGAATTACCTTTTAGAATTATCACGATTATCCTCTGAGCTAAGTTCATTCTGCCTTTCTTTGTAAATCTCAACAGCACTTACTGTGTCTCATCACCTCTATAAAATTCATGATTGGATATTTCAGTCACCAGCTCTCCCCTGTATGAATTTTTTAGACTTTCTATGCAAAGCCTTACTGAAATATGGTACATGTTTAGAACATACACTTCTCATTTCTACACAACACCGTACATTATATGCAATTGTAGGAGGAACAAGGGCCTTCCTATGAATACAGGCAAGGTTTGCCTGCTGCTAACATGCCTCTCAGTCACCAACAGAATTCTACCTGAGTGGCTTTTTCCAAAAAATCACAAACAATAGCCTGGCTAATTCAAATTGCACTCTGGCAGTCCCCTGATACCACGACCAAAGTGGTAAGCTATCAGCAGTGTTAGCAAGAAGCCCTGAAATTTAGTGCCTTCAACGTGCTAAAACATGCAGCTTTGTCCCTCTCCCTTATCTAGCCTAGGTTGGCAACAGTGGTGGGTTTTGTTGGATCTCAAATAGCTGCTACTATCAGCAGATTTTTAGCCAACTTCCTCCATATCACCTCCCAGCATTAGAAGGAAAATTCCTTTCCCTTTCCCTCTGCCTCTTGCTTCTGTTATCCAGGCTATCGAGATTAAATAAGCAATTTCAGACCATGTGAGTGACACATTCCAGAGAGCTATAATTTTGGATTCACACAGAAAATTAAGGTAGAGTCAAGAACTAATCACAAGAAAGTGCTTAATTCTGAGAGTGCACTATACCTGCAGCCACTGTGAGGCAACTGCCTGACTTGAGAAACAGAAGGCAGCTTTGATTTCTATGTAAGTGCCCTAATAGCCATTGGATCTAGCTACAGCCAGTTGCTTCCTTAATCTGGGACACCAGCATCTGGAAAGCTTTTTGGGAAGCTCCCACACCAATCTTAGTTGGGCTCTTGAGAAAATAATGGTTTAAGACTGTAAGGAGAACTTAGGAGTAACTCAACCAATTATTATGGGCAGTTCGTATAACAGTTGTGTTTTTCCAGATACAGTTGCGCCAGCACCCTTCCAGAAAGCTAAGCAAAAAAAAGTTTCAGATAGGATTTCTTACTTCTTACTACACAAAACATAGGACAAGCTCCATTAGGAGCAAATACTCACTGAACTTGAAATCATGAAACAATCATTTAAGCCAGACAAGGAGAAACAACTGACACTCCTGAGGTATCACTGCAAGTCTCTGGGATTCCCAATGCCAGATACAGGCTATGCTGGACTAAACCCCTGGTCCAGTACACCCAACAAATAAAATTTGTTCAAAGTTACAGTGGCTTAACTTGATGCCAACAGAATTGAACACCAGGCCAGGTATGAGGTGTTCTTCCACAGTCAGCAAAAAGCTGGAATAACCTCTGTGCAATGTGCTCCAGCTGATCTGACAGATACAGCCACTTGCCCACATCCGATACCGATCAAATTCATTTTGCTGGCTGATCCAGAAGAGCTCAGCTTCATTTGCAATGGCAACAGAGCCAAAGTTAAAACTGCACCAATCAAATCCCCTTCAATCCAGACTCATGGAACTTTTGCATATTTTTCACATCCAGTCTTCCTATTCTTCCCTGGATTTCTTGCCCTCTGGCCAGCTGGCTGGTAAACATCCTCTCAGCAACATGCTGCCATGCTTTTACAGCAGAAATCACTCAAAGGGCCTTTTTTTCTAGTTTCTTACTTAAGAAGATTCATTTTTTCCCCTTTTTTCAGCAGCCCAAACCTCTTCTAGAACAATAAATAAATAAAAAGTATACCTAAGAGGATCTTCTGGAGGACAGGAAACTGATAATGAGTTCTTCCAGAGAACTGCTTATTCAATGGCAGCGCTACCAAAACATTATCAGACTCCTCACAGATCACTCCAAAGAGAATCTATTCTCCTCTTTTTTACAATGCAGCAAAGTACAGGCTTCAAGCAGTTCAACAGTTATACAGAGTAAAGCATTCACCCATGAAATTTAGAGGCAAAGCTTCTTGTTCAAAGCACAGCTTCTCCTCAGAAACATCTAACAACTACTGAGAAGTGAAAGCTGACACTTAGTCTTGATATCACTCCCGATTCTCTTTTTTATGTGATTACATGGTTATGCTGGTTAATTTTAAGTGAATCAATTACCATTTTTTCTTCTCAGCCCTCAAGGACAGGCAAGTCTTTTGCTGCTTCCTCTTCCCTTCTACTACGTCCTTTTAGAGGTACTTCCTCCCTTGCCAGTAAGCCCAGTTATCTTCTCTCTGATACTGCAGAGTGTTATCAGTGATTTCTTGATGACCTTGCTGTGCTCAAAGCAGTTCTGAATAGTGAGGGCTCCAGCTAACATGTTTCTCGCTCTGCACTCCTTGTGCAGCTCTAAAAGAGCCTGCCAGTCCCAACCATGACTCTGCAACATTTTACGTTCCAAATGATTCTGGTTTTAGCTTTTACAGGAGCAAACTATTATTTTAATTAATGTGGAATCATAGAACTACTTCTCCCTACACTTGCCATGAAAAACATTCTCGTCATCACTGGTCAACTGTTAGCTATTTGTTTAGGTTTTTTTTCCAGGCTAAACTGGGCAAAAATTACTAACAAAATCTTGCACAAAAACTAAACCAAGATCTGTTCTGTTCTAACACTCTCAACTTGAAAGATGCAAAACAATCTTGACTATCTTGGTTTAGATCTCTCTTGTAAATGGATTTGGTTTTTTAATGGTGGAGAAAAAAGCAAAGATAATTACAGAGAAAAGAGCACTCAAACTCATTACATATAGGAAAAAATGCTGAGTGAATAAGGAAGCTCCTGTTTTAAAAGAAACAGATGAAAGAAATTTACAAGAAACCTGTTAGAACATCTAGGCATTCTTCCTGCTGAATTAGTCCCATGACAGAATACTCACTGGCATTCAGAAAACTTAAATCATCTGGGTTGCTGCCCCTTGAACTTCTCTCCATGGAGCTGGCATCGTTCTCTCCTCGATACCAAGAGCAAGCTTCTCTCATTGTCAGAATGCAAACACTCTGCTCATATCTTCCTAGACTGTATTTTAACTCTCCCTGCAAACCTCTTGATGGTCTTTCAGCAAGGCTGCATTCAAGTGCCATGCTATTCCTTTGCAAAGAAGCTGGTTTACCTTATGGCAAGGCTTTAACTTCCTAAGCAGCTCAACCAGGGCAATTCTCTTCTAAAGCTGGGCTTACTTTTCGAAACACAAACATACAACAAATACAGATCCCCATTCTCTGTATTTTTACACGTTTTAGATTGCAAAATATTATGCTCTCACTGTACATTTGCAAAACACAGTACTCCTTACTGAACTCCTTAGTCTTAGTTGACAAATTTACCTTTATGCACTATTCTTCCCTTTCTTTCAAGAACTAAAACAATAATTGCTAAACCAAACATTTCATAAGCAGTTTTCAAGTTAAAGTTTTTTGAAAAAAAACCCACAGAAAACCAACCTATAATACCACTCCAAAAAAAAGCTAAATGTTTATTTCTTTTGTGAGTTAAATCTTGTACACATGTTACTCATCAGAACCCAGCCCTAAACAAAATGCTAGCGCTTTGGTGGAAGCAGACCTTGTTCGGCACATCAACTCCACTAAAAGTATTAATGGTTTCAGACAGAAGGTTCAAGCCCCATCTTTTACCCTTTGAAATTCTTACTAATTCCTTTGTTTTAAGTCCAGTATTCTCACCTCTCCTCTGTCCAGAGATTGACTTTCTGCTGTGCAGTCTGTGCAGTGTAGGAGAGCCTGTCGCTGCCGTGCTGGTGCTGCCTTTCCGGGGAGAGCTGCTGCCGCAGCAGCTCCAACTCGCGCTCGTACATCACCCGCTGCTCCTCCAGAGCACTCCGCTTCTCCTCCAAGTACTGCTTTTCCAAGATCTGGACCACATTTTGTACTGGGTCTAAAACGAAGGGAAGGAAAAAAAAGAGGAAAAAAATTCCAGAAAATATGAGAAAATGCCATCTCAGCATTACAGGAGACCCATTATTTAGTTGGTAACAGCAATCGACATACCCCAGAATCTGTGCAAACACAAACTGCGCCCCAAAACAAAAGCCAAATTAAAAAATATTGCATTAAATAGATAAATCCAAACAAAAATTAAAAAAACAAACAGCATGCAAAAGGCTAGAACAATGGTTAAGACCCTTCTCTATTGCCTATTTAAGTGCTGTGTAGTTATAATATATTCCAGAATCCCAGTAGGAAAAAAAGAATAGATGGAAAAGGAAACAAATTAATAAGAAAACAAAGCAAAACACAAGGGAAGATGATGTTAACCAGAGAAGGAAACGACTTAAGGAAGTAAAAAACAATTTACTTTCTCTGTTTTGGCAGAGAATGAAACATGTTGGAGAGCTGTAGATGAAAACCGAGACAAACAAATGGTCTGACTGGTCAGACATCACACTGCACTAATGCACTGCGCAGCACTAAGGCAGACAAAATATGTCCTGGGGGGAACTTGTGCATTTAGCTTTACAAACCACATTTCATCTCGGTATCAACACAGAACAAATATCCGTTTGGATATTCTATCCTGAAAAAACCGCTTGTGTCAATCAGCTACAGATAAATCTGAAGTGCATTCAAATTAGTGAAACATTACTCAGTCTGTTCCTGGGGTTAGGTCCAATGCCAGCCTGTGCCCCTGAAAGAGCCATTTAATAGAGTCAGCTCTATGTACTACCAGTATATATACCTGGCTCATGCACACATCTCTGAAAGCTCAAATACAGTGAAAAAAGTGGTTTGCAAGATGACCAACATAGAGGATTGAGTGACAGCACACTACCTAACAGATTCTGTACACCACAAGAGGAAGGGAGAGGACTTCCAAAGTTGGAGCGGTGAACTAGTAGGGGAAGCAATACAGCAGCTCTAGGACATGCCAGGATTTTCAAATGCAAAAAACTTCAGCTGTAAAATAATTGTTTGTGATACCTCTTCCATTTCATCAATAAACTAAAGGAAAAAAAAGAGAGAAAAGAGCTGCTGCAACTTTTAAGGATGCCAGTCTGTCACAAAGGAGGGACAAAAATAAACCTAGATTTAATCACACTGTCCCACTTTGGAACTAGAGGTGTGCCACTCAAAAAAACCCATAAAAAACACATCTGTATGATTTAGTTATAAACCATCTTCCCTTTGCTTTTTGCAAACACTACTGCAAGTTGCTTCTGTGGCCCTTATCCATGGAAGAAATCACTGGCTTCACACAAAGGCATCATAAATACCACCACAAGGGTAAGTAAAAAGCACAAAGTTAAAAATCAGTCAGTATAAATAGCAACCAAATAGCAAACTAGTGATGCATAAAAGTATCTTAAAATAACCAGAAATATTACTTTTTAATACATCACATTCTCAGAAAGAAGTTAGCTATTATTAGCTTTTAAACAGACAGTGCAACAGAAACCTCTGACTGAACCAAGCTTTAAAATTCTGGACTACAAACCAAGTTATTAATGTTCATCTGTACCATAACTGTCCTCCTAACTCCTCCAGATAATACCAGAATTACCTTAAAATACACAGGCTTTGCTGCATAATCCACAAACCAGTTTTAGTTATATGTAAGAAAAGCAGGCATTACACAGATGATACAGAAGAGACATGGAAGAAATTAAAATCCCTCCATTGTGTTTGCAAACACAGGAAATTAATCTAAGGCTGACTCATTAGGATGAGTCTTTCCTAAACTGCTCAAAGAACAGCTATGAGTTCAAGGAGCAGATTTCTTTAATAAAAGTGATCTTTTCAGCCACCTAGATTTACAGGATCACAACCACCATAGAATCAAATTACACCATGATAAATATTTGGAACAAGACACAAGGACCTAGTATAAAACTTTCCAACTGCAACATAATCCTGTACTGCTTGAGAAAAAAGGTAAAAAAAGGTTGGTTACCCTTGTATAGTAATGCAAAAGGTAAATTCACAGTTTTAGAAAACTTTTTCATTTAACTTCTGAAAGCGTTTACAAACAAAACCCTAAGCCTGTCATAGGAAAAAAAGCAAAATATGGTGTGAGTTATAAACTATCTAGGTAAAATTTGAAGAATTAAACAGTCAAGTTTTTTTACAATTCAAAGTAACTACAATAGTGTTTAAATTAAACACCATGTTCTACAATTCTGGATTCCTCATGCAAAGTCAAATAAATTAAGGAAGATTCTACCCAGTGCCTGACAAATACACAGCAAATTCCATATAGTGTTAGAAGTTCTAAGTCCCAATCCTTTACATATCCATGTGACAAGAGTTCAGTGGCCCTGAAAAAAATATTCCTATGCAGTTTATCTCCTGCAACATCATAAACCATTAACACTGAATATAAAGATGTATTTTCTTCACAGCATGTATTACCTTGTTACAATGTCACTTAATTCAGATCTGGAATTTGTTAATCCAATCACACTGGTGCTGAATAAATTCCCTAAGATTTCTTGCAAATATATTTTTCTAAGCAAGCTAGAACAGGGTTATGACTCGGGCTGCTTTGCTAAGTTTTATCAAAATCCTCTCCCTGAGCTGTAACAGTTTTGTTTGCTAAAATGAGAAGCTGCCCAACCTAATCACATTGTTTACTTAACCACTGCACAGTATACAAGAATAAAGTAAGCTTCTTTGATGCATTCTGTGTTTGACCAGCATCACAAATTAGCAGTACAAAGCTGATCTGACAGAATCCCACAAAGAAAGTTAGCATGCTGACGGAAGGGAAGAATCTGGATGTTTTCTTTAAAGCAGTTTTCAAAGTTACACATGTTCCTCAGAGATTCTTTGGAGCCGGATGGAGTCTGCGACACTGTTGTACTGGTTACATGACATAAAAACAAATGTGTTTGCACCCTGAAAAAGCCAGGCTATTTATTTAAAGAGGATTATAATTCTCAAACAAATGTGGGGGGAGGGGGAACCCAAAAACCAAAACAAAGGAAAACCAAACCCTCTTCCTTTGGACTGTATCTATACAAGCTTATAAAATAATTATCTAATCAAATTCTTAAAATACCTCTTCATTCCCCCCTTAGGGCTTCTCCAGAAAATATATATTACAGAACTAACAGCCTTCAGTCATTTAATTATTTCTTCTTCCTTATGCATATTTATTTTTCATTTCAAGGAAGAATAAATAAATGGTACTGTAACAAAGCTGCTTTACTTCTTACACAACAAACTGGAAGCCTATCAGAAAAAGATACTTCAGCCACACCATTGAGAAAGCGCTGCTAGGTTCTATTTATCTCGCTTCAAATCAAAAGACCAGGCTATGATCCTCAAAATTACTTGTTTTGTCAGCATTTTATTATCATTTGCTACTTCAATTTAGTTAAGCAACACCTATGCGGGATTAAGCAGAAGCAGCAGAAATTGGAATATGACACTTCTGAAACAGTGTGACGTGTATGGCTGCAAACATTAGCTCTGCCGCAGGGAAGAAAGAGCTTTAAGGAACAGCAAGGTCTGTACTGTTCTTGACCAAGACACAGAAAGCAACCAACCAAAACAAAAAGTGGCTTGGACCACAATCAGAAAAGCTTGCTGAACTAAAATGTAAAGACACTTGGAATGCTGCGAAGAATCGTTTCAATCAGCTGGATAGCAACACATGAAAACCAAAAAATGTGACCCCCTGTTCAAAGAACACTGACTCATTGTAGACTGATACACTTCAGTCAAATCTCCAGTTAGTAACAAGCAGATCAAGCATCAATTAATCCTTTCAGACTTTTCCAGCAGCCTCATGCACGAGCCAATTGAGTTCAAAACCTTTGTCCCAGTTTTGGCACAGATATGGGATGGTTTGAGGCCTTAAAACGGGCAACAGAATCTTCACGAGGGATGACAACACTGAAGACCACCAGGATGGCAGATTCATCTGAAATTCATCTCCTGGTATGAGTGAACCATAATGAGAATATTTCTCTTATTAAACAGCAATTTCATATCAATTTAAGAGACCTGACTCAACTCACACAAGCAAACTCATTAAAATAAAGGTTAAAAAAACCTGAAAAGTATCACCATATCAAACATATGAAACCATCATGCTGTACTCAATGGCAAAAAAGACAAAGTAAAAGAATAAAAGGAGATTAAATAAAAAGTAGATGCTGTATGTCCACATGCAAACCACAGCAAACAATGGAAATACTGTGAAGATATGAAGAAATGAGAACAGAAAGCAATGAAACACCATCTATTGTGTCTTCTTGGTCAGGGACAAAACCCCAAAGTATTTTTCTCTCAGATTTTGTGCATTAAAACACCTGTACAAAGCATTCAGTAGTATAGCAAGTTTTTAAGCATTTCTTCATACTCTATTGTATCATATGAACTATGACCTCCCTTCTGGAAATCATGAAAAAGCCATATTGTTTTATATACACCATACCATTATTTTACCTATATCTTACTGTGCTGTTCCAAAAAAGCATTACAATTTGTTTTAACAAAGATGAAATGAAATATTGAGAGTGATCAAGTGTTGAAAATAAGCTGATATTTGCCTATTGGTTTGTTATTTCAATGTTTTTCTAATAAGATTAAAATGGTGTCAGTAATATTTGATACAAAAAGAAGGATGAAACTGAGCCATATATGGTGCACCTCTTTTTTCTGCAGTAACTTGCAAAACCAAGAACTTAGTAAACTTGAATGACAATTTGACAGACATATGGTTAGGATTCAGCTCCACTGTAAAGGAGAGAAGAGGTACAGACAAAATTGTGTGCCAGGGCACAAACCAACTACTAATTTGTGTGTATGTTTATACCTAGGTGCACATATTTTTTTTACATACATATAGTTATATATGTTTCATATATATATATATATATGCACACACTTAACATTGTTTCTGTAAAATATCTTGAAAATCTTCCAAAGGTCCTTGGAACAAGTGTACTTCTTGTTTTATTCAGAAATTGAGTTTCAGGCTGAATTTGTTAGACAAACCAAAAGAATATTTTTATCTGGCAGCTGCCTTACCATTACTATTCAGTGTCTTCATAATTACTTCCATTTGTGCAAATTCATAGTTGTAGTCTGGTTCTGAAGAAGCCTCACTAGCTGCATCCAGATCATGCTCTCCTAAGGAAGTTTCTTTCTCAAGGTCTTTCAGCCAATCTCGACGTTTCCTCTTTGGTAAATTGATTCTGAGTAAAAATGGAAATTCAGCTTATAAAAAAAGTTTATGTGGAACAACGGAAGGGAAAATAATAGGCTGAATGTAAAGTGGGTGAAATATAAACATCAACTATTACCTAAAAAAGTGGTTGTTTCCCCATAATATTCTATCTCCATGCCATAACTGAGTGACAGAACATACCAGTGCACCATTTACACAGGATCTGAAAGAAGAAAATACAACTCCAGTGAAATCCTGAAAATAAAAGATGGAAGAGCTGCTGTTTCTCCCATCCACTGACAGTCATTTGTATCATATAGTAACAAACCCACTAGGTTCTCATGAAAGCATCAATGGGAAAGTTACTGGTCTAATTTCTATTGTCATATTAGCACCTTTACCCTCTGCCTTTGGCTTGTACAGCTCTTCAGTAAACATACAGACAAGGTTGACTGTGGTTGCAAAGCTTTCTTTAAATGCCTGCTTCTCAAACTGGGTCACTGCCTGTTTCTTATAAACAGTCTAAACTTGAATGCATGCAAATCCTACTGATAGAGCTCTCCAAGACACAACTTGGTCAACACTGACTTGTAAAACATGCTGTTAACATATTCAGCATTCAAGCATAAGAAAAGATTCTTAGATCCAAGTTTTATTCTTTCAACAAATGGAGTCTCTATTATTAAAAAGGGTCTATTTTTGTGAACATCTGGTATACTGCTGTATTTCTTTGTAGGTTTCTTTGTATTTAAGTTTCAATCACAAAATGGGAAAAATTGAGCTGTTGAACTATTGCATGTGTGAGTCACAAAGCAGAGCATTTTATCTGAAAGGGGAAAAAACTTCAGTAAAATGAAAAAAGCCTTTTCAGATGCAGTGTTCTCATTTCTGCTGTCTCTCTCACTTAAGTCAACAAAAACATGTAAGCATTTAATTTTAAATCAGGTCTTTATTTAACTTTTTTCAGTGAAATTCTGATGGCTAAATTTCTGTTGATACTATTATCTTAAGAACAGTTACTTAAACATTGCAGATCAGGCATGATTAAAACAAAATATGTTTTTTTCCACTGACATGTGCCCTTGTTCCTGCCAGTCAAAATTACTGATTTCCAGTACAGTAACTCTATCACCACAAGCCTGAATCCCATCTGTTTAAAATTTGTACTGTAGGCTACAGAAGAAAAATACAAATGCACTTTACTAAAGGAAGAATGAAAGAAATTGGATATTTTTAATGTGTCTCTCAAACTTCAGTTTTTTTATTCTGATACTAATCTGTACATTATTTAGATACTCAAATTTCAGACAAGCAGTATGACTATTAACTAGGACAAAAGTACTGCTTATCCCATGCCATTGGAGATCAAATGACAAAGACATTTACAATTCCACCCAAGGAGCCACAGTGTCCCTGGAATGAAAAGTAATTAAAAAACAGAAGTAGAACAAAAGGTGAAGTGTTACTTTACACTGCATATTAACTAGACAGAACAGTAATTAGGGATTTAGAGAAGAATTCAGATCTTTAAAGCAGCTCTTTCTCACAAAATATTGAACTTTACGACAGGAATTACTTACAAGGCACCATTTATTCTCTCCCATCAAGACAAAGGCCACTATTCCATCACACAGGCCAGGACAGCCAGCAGCGTCTCAGGGATCTTGTCACTACCCAAGACACAGACAGGCAATGGCCCCTCACTACTACCAAATACCCTCTTTAGAGAGCTTATTCCAAGCCAAACCACTGATAGCCTGCTGCCCTGCAGAGCGGGTGGGTGGGTGGCTGTTTACTTGTGTGGGGAAATCTTAATATTAATTGCTGAATTTCACTTTAGGTCAACTGTATTGAATCTACTCATTGATCAGAAATTAAGATACTCCTGTCTGTGTAAAATAAAAATGCATTAAAGTCATCTTCTGTCAAAGAAAAGCAAATTTGCATTTCAATGGAAAGTGCTGCTGATGTTCCTTACCTTGCATTTTCTTTTGGTGTGAGTGTAACTTCTCCATCTAAAGCAATATCAATCTCACAGTGTTCTGGTTGGATTCCTATACCAAAGAGTTGTATATCCTGAGAAGTATCTGCACCAACTCTTGTGTGATCCTAGAAAACAAGCTGTTACTAAGAGACAGGCAAACTACCACTGTTGACATAACTAAGAAAATATTAGCTGAAGTGCTGAGACAGCACAGTTTGTGTGTCTGTCAAGTAGAAATGGTGCCACAGCAGATCTGAAGACTGTAACAGTCACACACAAACTGTTGTTCTGCCATGAACTTCATACAGTTTTAGCTAGAGCAAAATAAAGCAGTTGACACACAAGTTCTGATTTAAAAATATTCCCATATCTATGCCTGCATACATACCTTAAACACAAAAACCAGAAGAAAAACAGCCATGTCATATAGGCATAATTAAGAGAACAGCATGGATAGTTAAACAAGGTGCAGAGTTCCCTGCTTTTCAGAAAACAGCCAAACATCAACTCAACTAAACATACATACTATTCTCTACATAATTCAAAGTCATATTTTATGTTCTGCCAAAATAGTTAATTTTATTTGTGTTTGAGAGATTGTGTTTTATTTGCTACTGTTCAAATATAGAAGCCCTCCTTCAGCTACTAAAGCAGAAGAGTAGCTATAAAAATAGACAGAACGGTCTTTAATATATTATTGACAAGCAGCTCACATTTCCCTACAAACTTACTTGGTTTGTATTTGACACTACTTCACTCTGACAAGGGAAATGCTACACAGAATGGTAACAGAACAGCTAGCAACACTGGGAAAACACATTTCTGCAAGTTTTTAACAGGGCTTTTCTTAACTCACTCTCTCATAAGCTTTCCTGTCATTGAAGACTATGTTACTCTTACTATTTACAACAAAACATCATCTCTTTATTATTTACTCTTTGCATATTTAAAGCAATCCTCAGCTCCCTAAAAAGAAACATCTAACATGAAGCTCTTGCTTCAAGTTCAGGCCAGAAGGCAACTCTATGCACATCTTGCCTGGAAAAGCTAGAGTTGATCTCAAGACTGGCACACACTGAGCATTTCTCCCACTGTTGGCACTCAGGAGATCAGTTAGGAAAACAGAGAAGCTGAACTGCAAATGGAAAACAAAAGCCTAAACAGTAGGAGGAAGCCTATCCTATTTTGCTGCAGCTAGTCTTAAAAATCTACATCCCCTCTGAGTAACAAATTAGAGCCAGAAATTCAAAACAAGTGTCCTTCCATTCTATGTAAACATCCTTTTGACACCCTTACCTTTAAATAGTAAACCAAAAGCTCATTGAGAGCAGGGTCCGCATTCAGGTTCACCAGGTAACACTTGTCATCCCCAACCTTGATACCTGAAGACTCGAGGGAGATTCCCATGCTCTCCAGCTGCCTTTGTCTCTCCTGCAAGCACAAAACCAGGTTAATCTTGCTGCTGCAATATGCAGGGACAAGCACAGAGCAACTAAAGCTGAAGATGCACATGCTGAGTATGCGTTCTATGTATCACCACCAGACACTGGTGAAGTACTACAGGGTCAGTAGACTTTATTTTTACACAACAACCATAAAAAGTTAGATGTAATCCTCAAACACCTGCCACTCCAAAGTGGAGTTTATTTAAGCATTTAAATAACATTTAAATTTATTAGACTTACCCACATGGCTCTATTGAGTTTATTAAACCTACTTGTAAATAACACAACGTGGCTGAGTCTTTATGTTAGTAAAAAACAAGTCTCAGTTCCAATTACTTCAAAGATAATCATAGTCACAGATGACTTAGAAAATGGCATGCCACAGTTTAGGCTTATTCTTTTACAGTTTTATTATTAATTCAGCTAAAGCACTTACTTGACCATGTGCTCTTTTTTCGCTACATTTTGGGTGTTGTGCTTTTTGGTTTGGCTGGTTAGGTTTGGGTTTGCCCCTTGCCTTTTTTTTTTTAATTTATTTAACAGTGGTTGCACCAAAGCATGCTTCCGGAACATGAGGAGAAAATGATGGAATCCAGAAGGGCTGTTGTTGTTATCATTATTAAAATTGATAATAACAATAATAATAATAATAATAACAATAATAGTGATGATGATAACAATAACTTTTAAAAAACAACATTAATGACTACATGTACACATTTTCCTTTTCTGGTTAGAAATCACTAAAAGCAAAAGCAACAAATACCACCCACAATTCAGACCCTTTCGTAATTTTTCACTTTCTTAGTCACTTCAAGGGAAACACGTCCAGGATCCCACTGCGGTCTTACAAATAAATGAACTGGCCAAACATATTTTGATGCTTTATTTTAAAATCAAATATTAGCTTTTATCAATGATATCATGACACAGCTATATCTAATAAAATATAGACTTTTAAAAAACCCCAAGAAAAAAACAAACCCACCCAAAACCAGAAACAAGGGGAAAAGACAAAAATTCAGAGACATTTTAAATAGCTGGTGGGCAAAACAGCACAGTCCACTAAAGCTCATGACGATCAGCTGACTAATACTATGTGAGTATCTGGCTTTCTTCCTAAAAATTTCTGAAGTACCTGTGCAATTTCTTCTGTTTTCCTTAGTTTTTCTTCCCAGGTGACTGTTAGCTCTTTTATTAGTTTTTCCGATTCTTCCAATTTTTCTTTCAGTTCAGGTGCCTTCATGGCCTAAAAGGTAGAAATTAGCAAAAACCCTCAGCTACTCTTACCACTGCAACATCTGCTTGCACAAGGAAACTAAACACAGCAATATAATACCAAATGCAACAAGTATAGATTTCTACTATGCCCCCAGGTTTTTCACGGTAGAAGTTGAAGAAATAGGTCACTTGCAAAGGAAGAAGACAGAAACAACCTCTAATGAGGTTGTTGTACTTCAGAAACAACGCAGATCTGAAGTAGCTGAAGATTGACATAGCTCCAGAGACTAATGAAAAGAAGAAAAATCTCTGAGCCCGGCCACTCAAACTTCTCTGTCTAAAAATATGTTTTTAAAAACTTAAGTCCTAGCTGTCTGAAGTTCAAGTGCAAAGTCTTTCTTCCAACAGTCGTTTCAAACACAAATTCCTCTAGACATTTAGCCTTCCATTCTATCTTGGCTATTTTGTAAGTGTTCCTAGAGTTGCATTAAGACTTTCAGACTGACCCTGCTGATTACCTCTGAAGGAAGGCATGTTCTGGAGCTAACATAGGCTTCCCATTTCACAACAGGAAACAAAGCAAAGGGCTTGAATGTGTCCAGTGCCAAGTAACAACTGAACAAGCTGCCTTATAACCCTATGTAACTGTTTTTAACAGAAGGTAGAAGAGAAAGCCGTTAGCAAAATAATTAGTAAGACTTTGGACACCTTCCTACTGATTGTGTTCAGCTGCAGCCTGCCAACATAATTAACAACATGCTACAGTAATATTTTCCGAATTAAAATAAGGGCTTTGAATAGGTTTTTATTTATGAAAAAAGTGAGTGGGTCCTTTTCCTCAAAGCAGATTTTCCCATTTCAGTCTACAAGGAAGTGTTCATGTAAGTAACACTATTCCTTAAATGAAGATGAATCTTAAACACCACACAAATAACATAACACAGTTCAGCTTCTTTTCCACCAGTATTTTGTGTCTTGCCTGAAAAGATCAAAAATATTTTCCTATCTGTTAAGTGCCTAATTTGTCCAGATATCCTGGATACCAAATAAAGTATCCTACCTGGATACTTTATTCTTCAATTAGGAGTATAAATTGAAGATAAGCATCAATCAAGCGGTGTCAACTATTTAGGCAGTGAAGCAAATTGTTGATGGTTTTTGGTGTTACACTTTTGAAAATTTTTAATAGGTTTTCACAAATGTCAAAGAAAAATGTTCCCTAAAGTTTGTCATCCAAGATTTATGACTTTTCACATTTGTCCATTTAACATTACAAACAGTCCACCAATGCAAAAAAAAAAAAATCTGCTAATAAGTGAGGCTACACAATGAAGATGTAATCTAGCCCTTATCTTTACTGCATCAATTATTGCTTAGCCTGAAGTTTCTCAAGAACTGAAAAGGGTCACCATCAGTACAATGTTGTCATCACTTAAAAGGGATTGAAAATAAGCATACATCATGTTGGATTCAGGAAAAAACATTAATTATTTTTTTCAAAAAAGAAAGAAAAAAGAACAGGTGCAAGACTCTTCCTTTCCACATTTTGTAAGAAAGCTAGTCTTCCACACAGAATGTGACATTTCCTTGGAAAACTCATTTTACATTGTACTGTGAATAATGTTACCTCAGCTTGTGAGAGCTGTTCTTTCAGCTTTTCAACTTCTTCACGTAATTCTCTGATGACCCTAGCATTTGGATCTTCATTCACCACTGCATGATTAACTATCCTTTTGGCTCTGTCTGCGTATCTCAGGGTTGAGAGTGTTTCTTCGTAGTTGTCTGCTGCTGGACTAATTGTGGCTATCATGGCAGTTTGGCTGTTTCCTCCCAAGTTGTCCTGTAGTGCAACCACAGAAAGTTCAAGAGTTAAAAATTCTTCTGAGACTATACAGTGTCTTTATAAAGAGACTTAAAATACTTAATAAAGGCACTGAAAGTACTATTTAGGTACTGAAACATACTCTGGATATAAACTAATCTGTATGTTCCAAGAACAATTCTAGCCACTTCTACAGCCTTTGATTCCATTACAACTGAAAACAGTCAAGTAGGATTTTATATAGAATTAACACGAGATACACTTAGCTGTCCATATTACTTAGAATAACATAGCTACAAGAGTTTCTTCACTAAGTTCTTTAAAAAAATATGAGAAGTCCAGGTACACACAGGCATACTACAATGATCCTACAAACAAGTAAACTGACATCTTGTGAACATGGTGAACAGAAAATAAAAATTACCTTGAGAAGCCAAGTGAGTACAGAGTCTCTGTAAGGCACAAACTTGTTTTTTCCCTTCCCTGCTGCTTGGTCAGCAAGTGATGATATAACCAAGCCCAGTGTTGAAAGTGATCTACAAATGCAAAACAGCAGAACAGCTTTAACATATATTTCAAATGCAGATTTAATAAAACACAGAAAAGGGATTGCTCTGCAGAACTTCACAGCCGATTTTTAAAATATCATAGAACAAGTTAAGTTGGAAATGACCATGAGTGATCAGCTAGCCCATTGCCCTGCTCCAAGCAAGGCTATTTTTTCTTATTTTTTTAAAGTTACTTCTTTAAACTTATTTCTTTAAAGTTATGTATTTGGAAGAAAAAAATTGGTATTGACAGTGTTTCATCTCAGTTGGTATTAAGACCATATTTCAGAAAGACTATGTTGAAAAATTTAGAATAGTTTGAAAAGTGTAAAATAGACTGCTTCAGTATATGAAGAATCACTGTCCTTGATTAGACATCTACCTTTTCTCAGAGGATAAAAATCCCTCTGATTTGGCCAGTGTCTCATGAGTGTTACAAGTCAGTGCTGGCAGCACAGCAAGAACTCCTGTCTCTGGGAGCGCTGTTTCAAGAATGCTGAACCAAATGCCAACTGAAATGGAACAATTCTCCAGCCATAAGGAGGCATCCTCAGAACAAATCCAGCGAGGGCCCAGGAGAACTTGTCTGCCTGGTGAACCAGTGACCAGGCAGCCATCACAAAGCCATAGAAGGCTGCAGATCAGAAGAGACAGATTAGGAGGTCCCCTGACAAATGAGTTGTGTTATAATTGAGTAGAGCCTCAGCAGCTTCTTCTGGGGGGCACAGACCAAACCATCTCCAAGTTACAAAAGTGCTGCACAGGTGTGAAAGAGAAAAGCCCCCAAATGGCTTAGCAGACAGTTGCATCCCAAGCAACACTCTAGAATTGTGAAGAAAACAGCCAACTCATTCATTTTGGTACATGTACAACTTCTACCAACAGGGGTAACTGTGTCAGCAATCCATGCAAAGCATATGTGTGCTATATTATGCAATTCTTACACAACCCTGTGTAAATTTTAAGTGACATCAGGGCTCTTGGGGTGAGTATATTTAAGATAATGAGCTTGTTGAGAAGCCTGAGAACATTAAACAGATGCCTAAAGGGTTTTAAAATAGACATTGCTGAAGCCCAAGAGAATTCTGAGTCTGTCACACTCAAGTTTAAATATCCAGCTACTATCTGTAAGTACCAAGAAAAAAGCTTCAGCAGCATCTTAATTAGATAGTCAAATAAATCTTTAATTGTACTGTTCCACTCCACTCTCTTGTGTTTTCTTTGAAAAGAATGATACTATTTTGGTTTATAGGCAGCATTTGCACAGTATTTATAACAGAGCCTCAGTGCTGCTTGAAACTGCCACTGGTTTAGAAATAACACTTAGAAAATGACAAAAATGTTGCAGAAGAGTATTTCAAGGAAGATATCCAAGGGTACATTAACAAGAACCATTACATGTGCCACAAAAGGTGTCCCATGCTGTGTAAAAAGACAGCATAGACCTGGGAGCAAAATTATAAGAAATTTAAGGAGAGGCTAGGACTGCTTTCCTCTGATTCCTCTTTTCCTCTTTAAATGAGGGGAAATGTGAAAACCAAAGCCAAACCCTGAGGGAGGGAGAAGAAATGGACAGTCAGAAGGGAAGTAGGAAGAACAGGGATTCAAAAAGACCTGTGATTGAAAAGTATTTCCCAGCTGGGCTGCAACACCAATTTGAGTTATGGGTACTGCATTTTAATGAACAGGAAATTATAAGCTATAGTTTATTAACATAGGATTAAAAAATGTGTTAATATTACTACTCTTTATAAATACTGATCTTATTTTAAGAGTAACTTAACATCTGCAATAAAAGCCAAATTGGAATCATTTATGTAGTTTGCCTGAGATTTCATAATACAAAGCTGTTTAAAGACTTTAAGGGAATCAGCAAAAGAAATGGCTGCCCAACAAAATAATTACAGGACTCACTGGCTGCTTTGCTCCATGCTGAATGATGCATCAGAGATCTGTCATTACTCTGATCCTATCTCACGGTACTTATATAATGAATCAACCAGAAGGCCTAAGCCCACAGCACACAGCAGCCTGAGTCAGTCCTGAAAAAGCAGAGTGGACTTATGGCAAGATTACAGGAAAGTGCCATTTCTGCACACTGTCTGTTCTCCTTGTCCCTGTTCCTCAGGCACGACCAGGCTGTCCTTGCTAGTGGGCAATGGGAAGTTTGCACACTCCCACCATGGGCCTGAGCCAGCAGCATTTGCAAGGAAGTGGCACTTCCCATCACAGGGAAACAACTCTGTCCCTAAGTGACACCTATTCAAGCTACTTCTGTACAACTTACAAGCTAATTCTTCAGTAAGCAGAACCTACTTTTCTATTAATTATCTCTAAATACTAAAACGCTCCATCAAATCAGCTCGGAGCCAGTCCTGCCCCAACCCTTTCCTTGCCCCTGCCTACATCTTCTTTTTGCATTCTAAAGTTAAAATGACAACAGCTATGATTTTACTAATCAGAGGTAAAATTGCAGACTGCTCACAGAAATTTTTTTTTTGGTAGCCACTAATTGACAGATTGTTTATTCTGCTTCCTCCTCCTACTGTTTCTAGAAGTTCTTTGACTACACCACAAAGAGTTGTTAAGCAACTCCTTTTCTGCACTGGGTATGGGAACTAGCACATCCCAGGGAGGAACAAGCACACCCAGCTTTCCTATGAGGTATGGCAAGTCTCCCAAAAACCTCCTTTACCAAGGCAATTCTACATCAGTCTGAGGAAAAAAAACCAGAAGTCATCTCTATTACTCTTACTTCATGAAGTACATCTCACTTACTTGATGAAAATGTTGACACAAAATGACACAACTCTCAGTTGCTTCAATAAGCAGACCCCTTTGCAACATACTGTCCCCAAGACAGGAAAGAATGTTTTCAACAGGAAAAGCTGTGGGACCAAGGCAGTATCTACCACAGCTCTGTCCAGTTTTCATCAGAAACAAATGGTACAGACACTAAATAAACAGGCACATTATTTCCACATTCTCCTTCACACCAATAAAACATAAAAAAGCATCAAGTTTACTCGCCAGCAGCTCCATTTTTTTATCTCATCAAATGTAGCATGTGCTATGAATACAGGTTAGTGGGTTTTTGAATGAAAGAACTATAATAAGAAAAGGAACTGACATAGTAAGGTACCTGGTTTAAATAAACTGTATCACTACAGAAAAAATTATTACCATTCCCTAATGAGTAAATTGCATTGCACCATAGAGATGATTGTACAAAATGTTCTCTGAAGAACGAGTCTGATTAAACATGTACATTAATTTTGAGGCTTAGAAAAAGTCAGACTTCGTTAAAGCATCAACGGCAAAACTCTAACAGAAGACAACAAGCACAGCACTAAGACGTCCTTCACCTCTCAGTTCCAAAAGTGATTTCAAATAGAGAATGTTAAATAAATAGACTAAGTAATACAGATTTATATCATATAAAAATTTAATTTAATTTAATGGAAAATGTAAACCTGTCCAGTTTTTTTTTAATACCTTTTAAAGAAATGTTTGGTGCTTTTATTTGATGTTCTGTATTGTCAGAGAGGTTCAGCATGGGAAAAACAACCCTTTCCTACTGCATTGATACCACACAAGTTTAACACTGAATAAATACCTTGAAAGGAGAAGAAGAAAAAAAAAGTCTTCCTGTACCTATAGTTATATTTGCAATTTGTTGATAGCTGTTGGGAGAGTTGACATTTGAATTCATTCCCAAAAATTAGAAAGGAACATTTAATTTCACCTTTGTTTATGCAAAATACAAATACAGTTTCTAGTAAAACCATTCTGAATTTAACTAGGAACCTGTGGGGTAAGGTTACAGTATCTGCCATTAGGCAAAGACAGCCACATCATTTTGTTCCCTAAGAACTATGCCAATGTGGCTACCAATATGTTGCATTAAACACAAAGTAGATTAGAAACTAAGCTAGAAAGGGCAAGCATGTTCAAACTCAACAAGAGGTAAATTCAAATCACTGTAAGTATGCATGCTGTTTATACACACATTCACACATATGCTATCATTGTTAACTTAAAATACTAAAACATTTTGTAATATTTTAAAATAAACTGAAAAAGCAGTAGCTTTTAATATAACAGTTACTCTTTCTTTCCCAGAATATTAGTATATTTAAGACAGCAGTAATAGTGTGCTAAATTCTTGCTTTTGGACAGTAACACAGTAATTATGGCTAAAACCACGCTTTGAAACTTGTCATTGCTTGAGCACAAATGCCCAAAGCAATGCTAAACCAACACAGCTTCATTCTGATCCGATTTTCTTAAACCGTGCATTATACTCTTACATATTTTAATTCATGTTGGAACAAAGCCATTCAATTCTGCAACTTTGCATTCTTCCTTGAGCAGATGATGAGACAAACACATGAGCCTGGGGACAGGGTGTATAAATGAATTACAAAAGGTATATGCTTAATTAAAGAGCACTGCTGTCACTTTTTCCAGATAAAATTCATATACCCTTCATCTGAGTCAAGTATGAATCAGGATTCTATGCCCCTGTCAAGGAAACACACGCTGCTGAGCACAGAGCAGCTGAAAAAGCCATATTGAATTGTTTCTGATGAAGCTCATTTGAGTTGACTTCTGACAAGCAAACCATGAGGAGGCCAGGGAATCAACTGTGATTCCTTCATGATTAGGCTTTGCAACCTGTGTACACTGCTGTCTTACTTGTTTATGTTGCTGCCTTCCTTCAGGCGCTCTCCTGCAGCTCCTGTTTTGGATACTCTCTCACTCCCAGCCAAGTCCACCAGGCTGACCTTGCTGACCTTCTCTCCAGAATTCTGTACAGAAGGGACATAGGAAAACAACAGCTAAGAAACACTGGCATGAAGCACCAACACGCCTGACACTGGCACCATGAAACACTGTTCTTCATAATAATGTGGGTTAAAGTATCAAATTCAAGGCAGGAGTGAAGAAGGAATTGTCAGAGGTCTTAAAGCTCTTTAAAAGTCACCCATGTATTTTATAGTAAAGGCCTGAGGAACCAGAATCAGCCATGTGGTAACATCAATCACTTTATGGCAGAGTAGGCCATTAAAATATATCAACTCCAGCAACAATTAAGACCTATGAAGGTTTCATGGTGCCAATATAATCTTAAAAATTGATCCAACTGTTTGCTTTATCTGCTTCCTCATTCTTCCAGGGTTCTCTCTGTCTTGGTTACTGGACCCCATGGCATCAAATCACAGCTAAACAGATGATGTATGTGGAAGAGGAAGGAAGAAGAATAATCCACCACAATCCCAATAAATTATCAACAGAAATACATACACCAGACTGCAGGTCATAGAGTGTCTGAGTCACTATAATATTGAACACAGCATGAGAACGGCTGCTTTCTTCATTCATGTTGGTTGCAGCAACTGTTCGTGACTTGTTTCCCTCTGACATCAGTGACTCAATATCCTAGAGCAAAAAGAGTAAAAAGTGATGCTAGGATAAAAGCAAAGTACTGTGCTTACTGAACAAAATCCCCATCTAGATGGAAGGGTGTGTACACGCGGGAGAGAGGAAGGGAAGGTAGAAGTAATGAGAAAATTTTTTGCACATTTTGAGATATATTGGTACAGAGGGCATGTAAGTCCACAGAACAATGTTAAATCACATCTCTGTTTTAAGTGCTCCACTTAAAAGCCCAGCAACTACAGCCAATGCACCTTCTCCTTATCTGCTGAAAATATGTTTTCAACATTCACATTACAAATCATATTGTTTAATGGCAGGAATCAGGCCACACAGATTGACTTACACAAGAGAACACAGGGCATCTCTTTACTGAACTGCACTAATACTATCTTCACTTAATTGGCTCAAAAAGTTACCTCACTTGAGCCTATACCTTCCCACACGTGTAAAACAAAGATGACTATGCAGAGCCTGATATATCTGCCTGCTGAGTCTTCCAAAACAGCTTCAGAAGTCATCAGCCAAAAATCTAAGCATGAACAACACTTACTAGAATTTGCACAAAGGAGGTGTGCTTTCAAAGTTAGTGATTCACCATAAAAGCTGCAAAAGCAGTTTTTAGAACTGTATAATATGCACAGATGCTTCAGAAAAACAAAAAAAAAAAAAAAGCAAAACATAGCACTACATAAAGAATTAACATTTTTTTAAAAACGCTTTCAAATCAGATTTCCAAATCAGTTTCCTGATAAAAATGAAGTCCTACACAATTTGTAATGCTGCACTGCTTTAATTATTCCATTGTGCCTATAGTAGTTCATTTGCTTCCACAATACAGATTTATTTGAACGTGTTTTGGTAAATCAAGTGGGCTTGGATGCTGTTGTCATTTAAGTTATGAATTACCATACACACCTACGTAAAACAGAAGGCAGCCCTCAACAAAAAGATCAAAGAAATTCATGCTGGACGACTAATATCCTTACTTCAGAATCCCTATATTTCCCGTCTTAAGCAAACATTGTGTTCATGGCATATATTATGTACAGTGAAAACTGCAAATTAATGAGATACCACTACAAAGGGCAAACCCAGTGCTTCCACATGAAAAAATATTCCTGAAGAATTAGGGAAGATCTTTGCAATTGCTAGAGACTATAATCACTCAACAACCAAGTTACCTGGATAGACATTAGTTTACACCTTCTAAGATTCCTACTGCTTGTGAACATAGGTGTTATTTATAAACTTGTCCCTGGTTCAGATTTACCTCAAAGTTTGTTACAGCCAGCTGAGACAGGCCATCGACATATGGACCCAACACCTTGTGCTCTCGAACCTTAAGGGACTGTCGACTCCTATGGAATAAAGTATATTTTATGGGAAATCTACTAATTATCACAGATATATAAATTTTTTTGTCATATTAAATAAGTACCTTTTATATAGCAGAAGTCAATTTATGTCCTTTTTAATTGCAACAGGAAGAAGAAAGTATTCCAGAATTTATGACTCAAACAATAAAGACTCAAACCAATCTAACCAGTTTTGGTCTATATACATAAATTATTTTTAATGCATACTCTCACCCCAGTATTTTTGCCTGGAACAAAACCTGAAATGCCTTAACTGGCAGAAAAAAAAGGAAGGAAACTAAATATCCTCACCCCAGCAATTTGCTAAAGCTTCAATTCTTCATGCATTTTCTACACTTTATTGACAAATACCAAGTAAGTCTCAAATCTATCTTTTTAACTAAGTTACCTTCAACAAGTTATGTTGTATGCAAGAACAACACAGAACAACACTTGCATACAACACCTTCTGCAATTATGTTCAAGAATTAAAATATAAACCACATATATCAATGCTCAGCTGAAAAAGTCCTATCAAACTACCTCCTGTATACACATATCCAAGCCAGAGCACCTAACCAGTATTTCTGTGTAGACAAAACAGAAGAAAGAATGCCCAAGTATATTCTGAGGTACCACCCTTCCACATTTAAAAAGTTCAACGTCTAAACCATAAGGACCAAGCTGTAAATAAGCTTCAAATTTCTTCCAGCTGATGAAAATTTCTACACAAATACTTCCTGGATCATACGGCAAAAATACCCCAGAATTTACTTGTATGTGGTCCTGCTTTCTGGTAGTAAAGTACTTCATACAGAATTTGTTTGCATCAGTAGGATGGTATCCTAATGTTTAAACTGATCACACCAGTTAATATTTAATACACATGCTGCAGAGGAATATTCTCTTCTTTCTGGTGTTTGGTATCTAATCCTCTCTAAAGAAGTCATATAAACATACGTTCTGAAAAAACCTTCTCAGGGACTTCCAGAACCAATTCCTAATTTAGAGTTTTAGACAAAAATACAGAAGGCTGTGGGGGAAAGTGAAGCTACTCACCCTTTCGGGTCAAGCAGATCTCTAACTTTCTCATTGTAGATTTCCATATAGGACACTTCAACTTTAAAAGTATGAGATTCATTTTCTTCCACAGAGATTCTCTGAAATAAAGCACAACAGAGCCGTGGGATCAGACCCAGCTGCTCTGCATTGCCCATCATTGAAAAGGATTTTCCTGAACCTAAAAGAAAAAAAGGAGAAGAAAATATTTTAGAACATAATTTCTGAATTACTCATTTGTTCAAGAAGCACATGTTAAGTCTCTTTTTATTGCTCCAGGAGGATGTATCAGAACAAAACGACCTACTATTCCAGGCAGATAGCTTATTGTTTGGACAAGGTAGAAGTAAACAAAAAGAGAAATTATCCTGAAGGTTTCTTTCAGCAGTGACATTACTTGGGACGCCTTGGAACACACCTAAACACTAGAAACTGAATGAGCCTTCAGTAGGAACTACTCCTTTCAGGCTTTGAAAGAGGCCCCAACAGGTAGCAACCAGGATCATAATGACAGAGCTGCTTTTAAGGAATTTACTTGTCACTGGTTGTGCTAAATGTATATGTACATTTAGCACAACCAGTGACAAGTAAATACAACACAACTTTGAAACATTATCTACCTTAATATTTATGTTTTGTTGTTCTCACTTCACATGTGCACAATGTGTTCTTCACAAAGAGTTCTTTAGGGAACTCACCTGTCTGTCCATAGGCAAAAATACAAGCGTTATATCCCTGAAAGGCCTTTTCAAGAATTCCTTCTCCAAGGCACTTGAACACCACTTCTTGACCTAGAAAATAATTGGTTTTATTTTAGATTGTAGAACATACTAAAAATGACTGAAAACAAGAATAAAAAAGGTTTGCACCTTATTTGTTACTGCTGAGAGCACTGATGAATGAACATATCACTCGTGCAACTGAGCAATAAGATCAAAACTTTTGCTACTCTTGTTTAAATACATTGCTGATTATCTTCTTCAGAAGGTGTCATAGAAGCTGAATGCTTAGAAAATGACACAGATGTCTGAATTTTTTATTATTTAAGTGTAGTTTTTGCAATTAATATGCATTATTTAATCACAAACTATACCCGAAAGAGTACCATAACAGAATTTTAATGAAACCCATTGGTGAGCTGGGACATTAGGGGCACATAGGAATACAAGTAGCTGTTCTCTTGGGAACTGGCCTCAAATTTCACCATAAGCTGCTACGATTTACCCTGTGGCAAGGTGATGCTGGAACCAAGATAAAAGCATTCCAATGACATTCAGGGAGAAAATGCTCATTAGGATGCTGTGAGACTTCAACAGAGCTGTTTCAGGACATATTCTGCCAAATCCATAACTTGAAACATCAGCTGCAGAATTTCATAGTCTAAAAACTGTCTCCCTGAGCTAGGCAGATTTTAGATGCACTTCAGTCTTTCAGATGTAGAAGATGAAAATAGTCATAGTGGTTGGTTTTGTTTGTCTGTTTTTTAATAGGAAAGCCCAGAATTTGTACACCACAAAGAGGGTCAAATGTGTTTTCTGCTTTGAGTTCTGATCAGACAATTACACCAGCTGTGTGTACACCCAAAACAAGAAGAGCTGAGCTAAGGGCAGTATTTGTTCACCTTCTGGTGTATGGTTTCAATTACATTCACTGCCTAGTGACTTTCTGAACAGCTGTGATCAGCTGCCTCTCTCATCCTGGTATGGGAGTTTAAGTAATTGTCAGTTACAAGAAATTCTTTCTTACAGTGGATGCAATAGTGACTTCTGTAGTTTCAAAATGGAATACACTGGAAAAAAAAATCTAACTATACAATTATTTATGGGAACATCTACATTCTGTAGTCCAGAAAATTCCTGCAGAACCACCTCTGGAATGACGACAAAATGTATTAGAGGCATCTAAATAGGACAAGAAAGTACTTTTTTTTCTTTTATTTTCCTTTAATTATAACCTAATTTCTTTTCACCTGTAAAGAAAAAAACTAGTGCAGCAATGCACTATCAAACTCTCTTGGTGTATCTTTCTAGCTGAATTTCTAAAATTCCAAAGTGTCACTGGACTTAGATTTACAGAGCTCAGAAATGCTGAACGTAGGAATTGAAAACTATGGACTAACTCCATTTCCTTTACCATGCACATTCAGTCACTTCTCTTTCAACTAGAGGTCATTTGGTCATTTTGTAATATCTATGCTGAGAGAGCACTATTCAACAACCTGGAAATAGAGAATGTGTAGCCACTGATGAATTAAATATATCAGCAGACGATTTTACTAGGAATGTAGAATAGACAAAAATTTGCTTTCTAACCAGTTCCTGAGGGAGCCACTCACTATCTTTATGAGTAAGAACACTAAATCAAGCAAAGACTGAAGCTGAGTATAAATATTATCAGAAAAAATGTATATATACTTTACACAGTGATTCTGAGTGGAGGATAAACCCATTTGTCAGAAGAGGAAAAAACTTTTATTACCCACATCTGCCAAGCAATAAACCAGTTACCTCCTCCATGTTTCATATGAGGAAAAAAAAAAAAAAAGCAAATACAAAAGTGTTTTAAAACTGTGTTTGGTCACAATAACCATAAGATGACCTGCAGATTCTTTACTGCTAAATATCAGGGAAGGAATCCACTTTAAATCTCACTGGCAAAGCTGGATTTATTTTTCAGGAGATACTTAATTTTCAAACTATCATCACAAACAAGATCAATCAGACACTGATATATAACTCTAAAATGATATTTTTATTACATATTTTAAGAGCTCAGCAATACCAACACAGACAAATGGGTCATTAAAGAGCGCTGTTTACAGTAACCAGCCATGTTCAAATGATCATGGCATAAAATAAGATTTGGTTTTAAGTGCACTCACAGAAAAGAACACAAAATGCTGAAATTCAGTTATGGATATTTTATTAATTTGCAAATGCAGGGCACTGAGGCTAACAGTACATCATCCATTGCACTTTGCTATTTTTCATTAAGAAACCTTACTGCTTCCCCCATGAATTTTATTAGTGAGTCTGCAAACTGATTACAAACTCTGTATTATACAGAATTATGTCCATATGCACTTACAGTCAAAAGAAATAATGCCGATCCAGTGTCAACACTGCTGCATTTCTGTTTTGCTAAATAAACCTATACTGCCTGCAATTCATACCTTTTCTTAATTACAGGACTTCTCTTCCACAGAGCCTAGCATTTAAAGAGGTAAGCAGGGATTTTAACTTGATTGTGACTTAATTATCAGCAAAAGGGAGAAATAAACTAATTTACTTAACATATTTTCCCTACACTAACCCTTACTGTATTTAAGATGGGAATTCCCAATCTTACAGCCGGCTAAGACAATATACCAGCTTACAAAGGCAACTAAAGACCAGAAACATCCATCTCCTCTCCCACCTTCTGCTCAGAACATGGGCAAGCTGGGGACAGCATGCCCAAGACTGCCAGGGAGCCCAGGGCAAGCAAATGAGCAAAACAGGCCAGGATCTCCCCTCTGGCCATCCTTTTGAGGAAAGGGAAGCAAAGCCTGGGAATTTTTCTTGCAGACCAGGAACAGATTCAATGTTAAGTCAAAACTACAAATAAACAAGACGCTTGTGTCTGCTAAAATCCACACCTCACTATCTCTCACGAGGGTAGAAAGGTAGAGTTCTTTAAGCCAATTGCCTGGTTTGCTTGCTTTCAAAAAGGGAAGTGCTGCAGTCAGCACACATATTTCCTATAAAATTACAGCTTAGCTCAAAGTCAGGTATATGGCCTTTCAGGACAACACAGCCTGAGCTGAGATTTCAGCTGAGACTTCAGGCCAAACATGATGTAGGTTAGGGAGTTTATGAAAAATCCACAGGCAAGTCAATACAGCATGGAGCCCTAGGAATGGACCTGCCTAAGTGCTGCAGTAGTTATTTATGCCATCTCTTGAATCCTTCCCAAACTGAAGGGTTTCTTCTCTTCCTTTTAAAAATCCACTTCACTGCAGACTTCAATGGGCTCTTACTGTTGTCCAGGCTTGTAAAAAGAATTCTTTGTTCTCATCTCTGAGAATTTCTCAATATACTCCTCTTCACCAAAATGCTAAGCAGTTATTTGTCTCTGTGAGCTTTTCAAGGGAAGCAGGTGTGTCCTTTATGCATGAACTGACTCTTGACCCATTCAAGTCAAGAACAAATGGAAATAAGCTATTTTGCTTACTCTCAAAACACCTCTACTGCAGCCCGGAGACAAAGCTCATTGCTCTTCCATATCAAGGCAAACTCATTCTGTCCTACAACCTCCCTCCCTCAAAAACTACTTCATTAAGTTCCTTTTTACCCCTTTCCAATAAGAGATCCATATTTTCACCAAACACCCAACATGCCTATCAGAAGAAAGGTGCAGGAGTTAGCATGTTATGATCAGCACAAACCATTCCTCGCTTGGAACGACACAGACACAAATTGTTCAGAAATGCACAGCATCCATAGTCAGTGTAAAAAACAAACAAACAAAAAGCCCCCCACACTGAAAGAGCGTAGGCTTAGATGGGATATATGGAAAAAAATCTTCACTGTGAGGGTGATGAGGCACTGGCACAGATGGCCCAGAAAAGCTGTGGAGGTCCTATCCCTGGAAGTGTTCCAGGACAGGTTGGATGGAGCTCTCTCTCACACAGGATATCAAGCTGTTTAAGAGCCCCCTTATCTTGGGGGGCAGAGATTAGAGCAACACTTCCACAAAGTCTTGTAAAGAGTTTACTTCTCTTCTGTGCTCCAGACTCCCCGCTGTCTTTAGGAGAGATAGTCCTGCAAGGACAGCTGCAAAGATGCCCTCCGGAAGTTTTTCATCAACATGAAGGTTACCTTCACTATTTCTGTTGGTGATATCACTGGATCATTTAGAATTTTAGAACACAGTTTCCATTTCAACAGAAAAAAAAAAATTGCTAAAAAAGCAATTCTGCTGCCAACAGCAACAATCCCCATGCTTTCAAGTGCTGGAAAGATAAGGTAGGTACTTCCTGAGCATGAATACAGAAAGAAAATTAATACGAAGAAAATAAGCCTTATGTTCAGCCAAAGAAGTTAAAGATCGCTCACAAAAGAGTGAGATTACTAATATCATAGTACCCTATGTCAGGGTCAACCTTTCACCCCCAGAGTCTGAGAATTGTTATAAATTACCCATGCAATTAAGTTTATTCAAACAGGAGTCTCACTCTTGAGTGAACAATATTAGCAAGTGCTGGTAATACTATATGATAATCAATAAAGTGAAAAATAAAGCCAGTCTTATCATGTGTGACAGTTTTAAAAATCCTGTAAAAAAATATGCATTTTCAGGAGTGGACAAACTTTGGGTTTGCTGGCACTAAAAAAAGAGTAACAACAAGGAAGAGTTATCCATGTATGTCTATGTGCACACCATTCTGTGTTTTCTCATGTCTCAACTGAGAGCAAAATCTTTAATACAGTGTGATATATACAACTATATAGCTATTGAACATAATGCAAGAGGAGCACATTTTGGCTCTGCACAGAGAGCAATGTCTGATAGGGTAACTTAGTACTTTCACTGTATCATCTTCCACTGTGTTTCTGTGAAACAGGGAAAAGGGTTTTTCAAAGGAATTAAATTTGTCACACATGCCTTTTCTGAGAATTTTACTTCAGCCTAAAGCTCATACACAACTTACATTTTCAGGCACTCTGGACTTAGCTTTCAAGCTTTATACATGTTTCCTTTTAGTTGTGCAACTAATCCCTGCTCTTGACAATGACATTAAACTTACACATCCACACAAAAGTACTTTGGGCAGGGAGAGTTTAATGCACATAGCTTTCAGATCAGCATCCCTTCTGTAGTCCAGCATCCTAGAGATTCCAGATTAGCTCAAAAAGTCAGGTGGTCAGATGGATTGTTTGGACTCTAAGATTGTACCAAAGACTGTTACAGAATCATCAATCTCTGGATGTAGGACCAGGTGTGTATTTGTCTCGGACAATGGAGGTTTGTTCCATGAGGCAAAGAATTTATCAGAAATCCCAACCAAATCCAGTCATCTGTCGCAGAGGAGAAAGGCCTTGCAAAGTGAGGGCCTTGCTGCCCTCGTAAAATCCTTGCTCACTTCTGTTACTTTGGCTAACTAGAAAAGCATTCTGGGAATGACTCACCTAAAGTAGAGGTGAAAAACAAGTTACATAATCGTAAAACAAGTATTAGAACCAAAAAGTGCTCACACCATGGGGCTTGTAGTTGGTTACACCTGATGCCTGCTCCTACTGTGGTCTACAGTGGTTGGTTAAGCACATTTGTTGTGCCTCACAAGTATGTGAACTTGTAAAAACTAACAGTTTAAAAACCCTGGATTTTTGTAATAAAGCATCTTCGCCATACCATCCTGGAGATCGTGTGTTCAACACCGCAGCTATAGTAAATTTTTGTTAACAAATACACACAGTCATTTAGGCCAAGCTGTGAAACAGACTTAGGGAGCCTTAATATCAGCAATATAGAAAAACTGAAATATTGTCATATCAGCGTTTGGTTTGTTTTATCTAAACCAAGAAATACTACTGTAGCATAGGAAAGCATCAGCTCATGCACAAGCAGGTGAAAAAGCCAACAAGCCGGCACCCTGGGCCAGAAACACTTTGGGCTTGGTTTTTAGTTACTTCTTTTTGATACTGTATCAAATTCATTAAGTTCTACAACACAAGGGCTGGCAGTCACAAGTTAGCTACAAGACCATACAACAAGCACAACAACAACAAAATCAGTGAAACCATTGTTTTTTTGTATGCAAGTCTTTGGGCTCACATTCTTAGCATATTTCTAAGAAGAAAAAAACACACCACCAAAGCCTCCCACACACTATTCCACAAAGAAAAAAACCCCAACAAACAATACAAAAAAAAAGCCCCAACAAAACAACCAAAAGCCCCAAAGCAAAAAAAACCCCCCAGTTTTGGTTTTCTTTTTCCACAGGCAGGAAAATTAACTGGAATAGGCAAAAAAACCATCTGATAGCTTTCTGGCCAGTAAGAAAATGGAAGAGATGAGAGACAGTTTTCGAGAAACCAGTCCAACAAGAGGTTAATTTACGTACAGATAATAAACCTTCTGCTCTCAGATAAGACAAACCCAATTACAAATTCTGAAACATGCTGGAGAGATCTACCTTTGACTCAAATGAAAAATAAATAGACCTAGAACCCCACTGAATTCACCTGAAGATGGGTTAAACCGAGCCAGAAACAAGTTTAACTGGTTGTTTCTTGGGTCTATCCCTTTTCTGCCAGGGAGTTGATGCCATGGTGTACCAAACAGGTGTATATGTGCATACTGGAGGTACATGGGACCAAGATATGGGTGCACACCATCACCTCTTTCCTTTTAAAGGAAACAGGGGTGTGCAGGCACATAAGAAGGTGCTGTGGGCTCCAATGGCTCTCCCAGCCTGAACTACAAATCCTGGGCAGTGCATCTGTTCAGTGCAAACACAGCTCTTGAAAGCTGAACCAGTGAAAAGCTTTTTTGCCTGAAGAAGCCTCGCTTTGCTCAGGCAATTAAGAAATATGGCAGAATCTATGATTAAGTGCAATCCTTAAGATTTGAGATTGCATACCAAAGGCTACAGTAGTCAGCAATATATTTTAACACATGTATATAGCAATTCATTTATGAGACCACTGATCTCAACTTTGAGGTAATCATCCTTCAAGATTTCTTATGGGCCACAAAATTCCATAATAAGAATATCTAAACTGAATGCTTGGTTTTTTTCCTTTTCATGGACCACAGCCTTGAAATCCCAGCGTTCAGAGTTCTCTCTACCAAAACAAGTCCTATTATAAAATATGAACATACTAATAGACAAATCCAGTTAAGAGAAAACTGCTAGGATTACAATCTTGTGTGGATTATCCAGCTTTTGGGAGGAAGGAGTCACAAAGCCGATCACTCAAAACACATTAGGGATCTAACAGTCAGACTATGAATCACCTGAAAGACCTGAGATAACCACACCATCTGAGGAGACCATGCTCTATTCCACTCTCACACACAGAGACGCAGAGCACTGAAAGCACACACTTCCATCACTAGCATCAGTCAGAAGTCATTTCTGATGCAGAAATGAAATTTTCAGTGACAGAAACAATCATAAAAGGCTCTTCCAGGTGATAAAACAAAAAATCCCTGTAAAAGCGATGCATCTGCTTCTGTGAAGAACTCACTTGATCATCACAGTGCAAAATGCAAAGAAAAACCAGCTCCACAAAACAAAGGCCCAAACTCCCAAATGTTCTCAAATTATCTACACTGTCCAATGTATAGAAAATACTTTACCTGCATATTTTGTGGTGTTTGATTCATCCATGGACCAGAAGCAGTGATCGAAGGCAAACACCTGTAGAAGAAGCACATAGAAAGATAAATTAGGAGCCCTGGCTACAAGACATTTCTTTTAAAGACACATCCATGACTCTGTAACTGCAGTTAGGCTCTACTATTTCTGTAGATCCTAAATCAGAACTGTAAAAAGGCTTCATCAGCAGGAATACTTTTGTGTAATCTTGACAAAGCTCAATACTTCTTTTCCATGTGTATGATATACTATACAGGTTACTCCTCACTCTTACCCAAAAACGGATTTCAAAAGACAGACAAAACCTAATAATTAAATCCACTCTTCACCAGGCACTAACACTGACAAATGTTTCTGTCAACAGTAACCAAACAGCACCACAAGGACTCAATATACAGAATGTGTCAGATGTCTATTTAGCAGACATCAGCACAATATGCAGAAAAGTTTTACCATGGGATGGGCTTCTGGCACTCAATGAAGAGCATTACTACTTTCAAGCCTTAAAGAGCAAATAAATAGTATCAGATTACCCACCCAAACTAAAAGTACAGTATTCCATCTCAGTAGAGGAAGCTCAGAAACTACAAACAGAAGATGTAGCTCTATTAGAGAAACAAGCTATCAGAGCCTGCTCTAATGAAAAGACTTAGTATCACTTCAGTCAAGAGTTCCAGTGAGGTAGAAATTGAATGAGATTCAATATTGCACTCAGAGGGCTTGCAAACCTGGAACAGTGTCCTGTAAAACCACTTAACACATTGGGATTTGATCCAAGTTTCTTTTCCTGCACATTTGAGAGCATCATGACACCTCAAGCTGCAGTGTGTTTTCCACATTTTGCCATGATAAACTGACTGTGGATGAGTTAACAATAGTTAACTCATTAATAGTTCTGGGTTTGTTATTTGGGGCAGTTTGGGTTGTTGTGGGGGATTTTTTTTGTGGGGGCAGGATGGAGCACAAGAGGTGGGAAAAATCTCAAACCACCTTTGTAATACAACTTTGCCTGGGTCAAGATTTTCTTCGCCTGGTCATCCAACAGCTGATGTCCTTTGTGAGACAAACCATGCATGTCAATGTAGAGCAAGAGCCACAGGCTCTGTTAGCCAAAACATAGAAATTCCCTAAAGGCAAATCCAGAGGAGAGGAAGAAGATGGATTTTTTTTTTTTTNGGGATGAAGAACATTTTGAAGTCCCTGCTATTCAGAGTTACTACACAGCGTACTCTACAGATGTGTTGTAATCTAACTCTTCCCAAGATGTCTATTGCTGCAAATATTCCAGAAGGTAACACCAGGTTAGCACAGTAACCTCACCTCCCTCCTTTTCTGCCAGCTTAATGGAAAACACATGAAATGGCCTGAGAGAAGACTCAGTACTGAGTCAACACTTAGTCCACAAGAGTGAAATGATTTCTGGAATTCCCTTCTGAAGAAAAAACAAATAAACCCATAATAATAATCTAACAGGGAGGCCTGAGTCACTCACTGCAGCACAAATAGAATCAGACATCATCATGAATCAGGATGTTCCCTGATGTGACTGAGTCAAAGATGTCATTTGGCCACTGAACTGCAACTAAAACACAGCAGTTAACTGCACCTTGTCTTCAGACATTCAAATAAGTAGGGGGTCATTTTAAATTACCTTTTGTGCATTTGATCATCAAATCTAGGCATAAAACCATGTCATCAGTAAGAACACTAACCCTTTTCCTAACTTCTGTGGTCTAAGTTCTACTGTTTCTCTTCTCATATTGCAATTCTAAGTAAATTTTCCTCACAGGACTTGGTAACAATAATACTCTCTCTGATGATCAAATGGCAAACAATTCAATTACAACAAAAAACCCCACACCCTACTGTAATGATCCAAAACTGCCCATTCTTCCCCCGTTAAAAGTAAGCCTTATCTGCAGTGGATCACACAGCTCAGTTAAAAAGGCTGCCCAGCTACACAAGCCCATGTGTTATGATTTAAATGTCAATACAGCAGTACTGTAGGCCAATTTAATGTATTGTCCTATGCATTTTCCTCTTGGTTAACACGCAAAATGATGACAGGATCATACAGTGACTTCTAATTTAAGCACTGATCTTACAAAGAAACTCTTAAAACTAAAATATGTGCTTGCAGCCAAGTGTTTCTCTTATAAAAGCAGATTTTATTGGGATGTTTTTAAAATGGTAAAAATTGGTCAGACTGGTTTTCAAAAGGTCAAATATGATTATGCAATAGGAAGAGAAAAATTCTGTCTCAAGATAAAACAAATGTAAATATAGCATTTTAGTTTGTTTTCATGCTAAACATAAAAAGCCAGGGCATGGATTTGGTCTATTTATAAAATCTGTTCTGGAAAATTGCCAAATCCTTCTAACAGAAGTAACAAGATTACTTTGAAAAAAAAAGTGTCATGCAAAAAGGCAGAAACTGCTGGGGCATGCACTATCTGCAAAACATGCAGAGCAGCTGCAGCAAAACTCCCCTCTCTGTTAAAACCAGCAGGCGAACACTTAAACATTACTTTGATTAGTGATGACAAAACAGCAACCTTGAACATTCCCAGCAACCATACTTTAAGGATTCACCCAACCAAAACAATTTTATGGACAACTGAGACCTTTGGGAAAACAGATTGCAAACGCAGGAATTAACAGGGTAAAAATAAGGCACAGGAGCAAGATACATGGTCCTAATCAGCAAGGCCCTTCAACATGTACATCAGGAAGGCATTTTATGGGAAGTATCTGTAGGACAGAATCCTACCAAAAGGATAACCCTTGTACAGAAAAGATGATCATAAAGATAACTATTTTACATTTTTTTGATGCCCAGTGCAGGAACGGCAGGACAAGCAATCCCAAGTTGAGCATGGAAGCATACTTGGGGTCAAGACACAGAACATATGCATAAGCATTCTAAATATTATCTAATGTGCTCCTCTCTTCACTGATTATTCTTCCTTAAAAAGGAAGTGGTGGGTATTACACTTTTTTTCTGATAGCAGAGTGCAGAATAATTATTTTTTCTTACTATTTTCTCCCCAGAATCCATTTTCCTGAAAAAGGTATTAACCCCCCCGTAAATACAACTATCAAAGCCATAAGAAGTTCTGTTAATGTTCAGGTCTCAGACTCAATGCCCAATATTCAAACTGGGTATTACCAGGCACTGAAAATGCTCTTTCAGCAAAAATCTTTACCAATTTGTACCAAAAGTGTATCTACCAACTATATCAAAATTATTGAAATGTATTTTTGAACAGAGATATCTGTAAAACATACAAAACTTTTTAAACTTCAAACACCCTCAGTGAATTAATTTTTAAGTACATTTTGGAAGGTGTTTAATAGTATTCTTTATTCTCATTCATAGTGTTCTGGGCTTTTAAATAACGGAGAATTAACAACCAAGCCTTAAAATTTTCTTATTTTCTGCAAGATTCTGTGTCTCACACTTCATCCAAGCATCTAGAAGAAAAAGCTAGATTAAAGGAAGCTGCCAGCCACCTGCCACGCTAGGGTAGTATGTTCTAAACCAAAGAGTTTCAATGAAGGGATGAACTGAGTACGTTCAGCACAATCATATAAAGAAGGAAATTTATGAGAAAGAGCTAGCTGGGAAGTGGTGGATCCTGGTACATCTGTATCCAGAGTCATTGTAAGTGTGCACATTACCCTAAAGTAAGTGAATTATGTAGGACATTTCTAGGCTATAGAGAACTATACCTGGAGTGTTAGTAACTATTAAAAATAGTACAAAATATTTGTTCTGGTACAACATTTAAGAAAAAGATATGGAGCTTTGATTATTTCAGCAAACACCTGCAGCAGTTAAAGACAGCTGCTGGTTATTTTGCTACGGAGACAATTAGAGGTTATGGTTTCTTCAACAGGGCAAACAGGAATGGAGCTCCACACATCCATCACATATGCCAGTGAAAAATCTGGAGTTTTGTCTCAAATCCATCTGTACCTGTGGCTTAAAAATGAAAGTTCAGACTTTAATTAGATTTTAAACTAGAAGAGCCATTGTGCCTGCTCCTGCAGTCATGTCTTACAGGATCTGAAAAAACAGCCAAAGGGGTGCTCATATTTTAAAAAGCCAAAGCAACATTCTGCAGAACTTATTTTCATTAAGGCTCTTTATCAATGGCTTGCAGAATTAATAATTTTAAGGGTTTATGCATGCAAGTATACTTATGCAAACTACTCACAGGTAATGAGTACCATATCCAATTTTAACTGCTTGCCAGCTTAAGCCAAATTACATAATTAGTTTAAAAAGGAGTTTAATTTCAAATTCATTATTCTTTTGAAGTCTAATCCTCAGTATAGGCCAGGCAGAGTCTGGGGCTTCCAGCATTTGGCAGTGCATTACCCAGATTGAGCATAATCCCTAACACATTGTCTTTGCAGCTATAAAATGTTGCAAATGTATGGCCAATGGTTAATAGGCATTTCCAGCTGACCAAGAGATGGCCAATTAACCACATTCTGATTTCATTGAGAAGCAGTCAGTCTGACAGGTTGGGTGACTTATGGGGCTACCTGGCTCCTAAAAAAACAAAAGGAAGGGAGAATCAAGGAAGGGGAGTTTCCATTCACTGGGCAGCTGTTCCTACATCCCTCTTAAAATTGGTGATGGAGATAAGTAATAAAGGACATACACAAGGAAACAGCAAACAGACCCTACACCCGTAAGCTTAATGTAAATGGAAGCAATTAAGAGCTGAAAAAAAGAGTTAGTCACTGATAAACACAAGACCTATGACAGGGCTGAAGAAGTATGCAGAGAAAATCCGAAGGCAGCCTGGGGAACAGCTCACAGATCTCAGCTCAGAACAACTGTTCTACCTTGGTCACAAAATTACACTTAAATGCAATGTTTGTAGAAATAGCAAAACATAAAGCAAAATAGCACCCTAATATCCTTATATAGATTTTCCTTTCACAACTTCTGAGTTACCAAGTTGAACTGGGAAAACAACTTATCCATGGCTGATGATAAACTAGCACATTAAAGATAAAGAGATTTCCAATATTTACAAAATTTTATTTGAAAAAATTTTAATTTGAAAATCAACTATCTTTAGTGCTCTAAAAACTGTGTAAATCAAGAAATCTCATATCACATCTTTATAAACTCAGCAATGGATATTTCCACAGATGGTACAAACCTTCCTCTATCTCAATCTGATACACATTTCACATAACATTAGAAGTTTCAGCACTATAGCTTAAGGATATTAATGACCATCCAACTATACCTAACAATAATGTGACATTTACGCACAAGTGTGCAGCTGTTCTGGTTTTGTCAAGGAAATACAAGGCCATACGTCAGCTTTTACATAATGCCCAGAATAATTTTATCTGCCTATAATGGCACATAAATGATGTACTACAGAAAATGAGGGCTTTTGTAAAAACAAGTTTTCTGGTGGAATTACAACAACAGAAAGGAGCGTTTTCTTCCTTTTTAAAAAATGTTTAACAATGATCAAACTCTTTTTTATTAAGTCTATCAGCTGATAGAAGAACTTTATTAAATGTCCCAATAGGTACATATCACTTGTCCTCCTTCCCTTCCCCTGCACTACAAACAACACAATCTTTTCTATGTGAATTCTGGTGCACTTTGGCAACTTTTACACTAATTACTAATTGTTGACTATCCTCAAGTGCAAACGAAAATGGTTTATTTTTTACTAGATGTTTTTTGCCACTTTTTAAAAACAGTATTTTAACTTTTAAGGAGAACTGTGTGCAATGAAATGTTTTACACACAACCCTTATTCAGTCTTTCAAATGTTTTTATGACTGCATTAAAATTTTGGCTTGTCCTGGTCACAGCTTTAACAAGCCATGTGCCTTGCCTGCATGTCAGCTAGATTGAAATATGTTCTGAAATTACGAAGCTTTTAATTTGGAAGTCTAGAGAATAGATTTTTTTAATATGTTTTTCCTTTACCAAAGCTGTACTGATCACATACTACAGCAATATACCCAATACTTCTGCAATGTTCAATATTTTCAAGCAGATACAAACACAAAAAGAGACAAAACACTTACCTTAGGTGGTTTTCTAGATGATTGGCAAAAAAATCCAGCAATGGTGATGAGAGGCATGAATACACCATTCACATAAAGAGAAGGGAACAAATTAAAAAAAAAAAACCAAAGTCAGTGTATGTCATTACTATAATCTGAACTTTTTTTAAAATCCACAATGTATTTAAGAGTAATCAGATCAGAAGATATTTAAATACCACCACATACTTTAAACCAGTAATTACTTAATTATTAATATAGTCCCACATTAAAAAGAAAGAAAAGTGCCAGATTCCTTACAGATATAAAAATCTAACAGATCTGCATTCAAGAAGGCAGACAAGCATCTGTCTCATCATGAAAGATGAACACAGCCCATTTCTGGTGGCAAATAAACCAAGTTTGCAAACTGGCAGACCAAGGTGCCACGGTGAAGCCCCATTGACTTCAGCAGTGCTACACATGTACGTCCAAGGTAAGAGTCAAGCAAATATTTCTTGTAAAGATTATGGAAGTATGAAGAAAAAGAACCCTGTGTAGGCTGTATTCTCCCCAGCCACAGAAAGCCCACACAGTGCGTAAGAAGCCAAGGCAAAAACGCCATCACCCTTCACATCCAACTCCAAACAAGCACTATCAAGAAATAATGCAGTGATGATAAATCCCCAGTCTAAAGACTAGCTCAGAGTAGTTAAAATTGTCCTTTAATGTTTCCGTGCTTTTGCTGGCAGGCATATGGCCACATTATAAATTAAATCATCCTGGGTTTTTCTGGTAGAATTGGTTTCAAGTGAGGTTGCTACCCTGTCTATGCAGCCCTGTGCTTGCTGATGTCAGGGCAGGAGAGGAGGTGAACATACAGTGCAGAACGAGACTGACTTAGGCCATTCATCAAAACTACAAGCCTAGGCATATGCTTAAATTATATATTGAAATAAGAAATTTCCACATGCTCATCACATCAAGAAAAAAAAAGCATGGATGAAAGAAGAAAAAATGTGTGGAAGAAGAGAAGAAATACAAGCAGAAAGGTCTACAGACAAACAACACGAGCAGAGAATGCAGTAAGGTTTATAAGATAAGGATACAGGTGAAAGGTATAGCAAGAGACACATTACATAAAATTCAAAGATATCAAGAGGCTACATTCTCAGTGCAGAAACACCTGGGACCAAGCCATGCTTTCATCCACCAGTCTGTACATACCAGCCCCACCAACTCGGGAGGTGGTCAGAGAAGACCCAAAATACTTTGAGCAGTTTTCTTACCAACCCACAACACAAGGGCTCAGCAAAAAACTCTGAAGGGACACAAATCCACAAACACATCTTATGCAATCTTTTCTGCCTACTCTCAGCTCATACCTCAGATGACACATCTGCCTGAAAAAGAAGTTACAGACAGCTGGGATATGGGACTGGTGTAATGCAAACATCGTTTGCCTCTCAGCCAAACCACTCACGGCACGTTTACCCTTTCATTAGTGGTGGCTACACAGCTCAGTCCATGGCTAGCTCATGTACAGGTGGCTCACAACTTGTGCAGAATGCTCTTTTTCAATTTATCTAATTGAAAAATACATTTAG
Organism: Grantiella picta; assembly: GCA_013397955.1. Lineage (NCBI taxonomy): Eukaryota > Metazoa > Chordata > Aves > Passeriformes > Meliphagidae > Grantiella > Grantiella picta. The sequence continues at coordinate 1,124,255 of VZRM01008258.1, forward strand.
CTCTACCCTGAATGTTTCCATTTTAATCCATTTTCAGATATGGTGTAAGCACAATGTTATCAGCTTGTCTAGACAGAGTCCCAACACCACCTCTAAACATCCAAGAGAAGTTCTTTTTGAAAGAAGTCATCCAAGGTTTTTTGGAAAGCTTTTAAATACACTCATACCTTGAAAAATAATTCAGGAATACATCAGCTTTACTAAAGAATTGCTGATAGACTGCTGTACAGGTTCAGCAGAAGTCCTAAACAGTTTAGTTGGAAAAGTTCATCAACTGCTTTTTATTCCTGAGATCCCTAACTGGAAAACGTCCAGAACATCACTGAAGTAAACAAATGGTTTTACACATTTTTAAAGGTATTTCCTTAAGCAGTGTAAGCCACTACCATTTTGGAAATCTCCTCTAACTTTATTTGATGTCGATTTCAAGAAGAGCATAATAGCCACTTTTTAAACCCCTGGTGGACAGCAGAGCTTCCCAGTAGCATCACTGATCTCTGGGATTCCAAAGCCCAAGGAGCTGCAGCTTCCTACCATAGGTCACATCCAACTGCTCCAAACTCTTAATACCAACTTCAGCAACTCCCAGCAGCTCCCCACATCACCAAAAGCAATATGATCAAAGGCCTCTGGAATAAGTCAGCTATATTAACTCACAGGATAGGTTTTTAAGCTATTTGGGTATTCCAGCTAATCAACTCAGTGTAACTGTAATTCTGGCAGTGATTCAGGTGGAAATACTCCAAAATACTTCAATCAAAGGACTCAAACTAATAACTAAAGAACTGTTTACAGTTTACAGAAATCACATCTGTGGCAGATTAAAGATATGCTGTAAAATCCTGCATTAGCCAAACCAATTTTCAACATATTGTTTTTTGTTGGCTTTGCTGCCTTTTTTTTTTTTTAATATGTGCTTCCTTACTTCTTTCCATTTCTACAAACCAGCAGTTTTTAGTTTCACAGATAATTGAAGTTGTCTCAATTTTTACCAAACAGTGACTACACAAATATGGTGATTCAGTGTCACAGCTGGTGCTGGAGAGGCAGGGACACACACAAAACACATGTATGGACATCAGATCAGAAATACAACAATTAAAATTTTTATTTCCAGGAATTTTTAATTCCATATCTAGTCCTCCACAGTGTCAATGACAAGATGCAGGTATGCCTTTTGAGTGACAAAAAAAAATCTCCTCTGAAGCAGACAGCTAGTAAACATTTCAGGAAATTATCAAAATTGCAATATAACCTTGTAATGTATCTGCACAACTGCAGATTTTGTATCTGTGTATCTGCACAACTGCAGATTTCGCTTTAACCTGATGGGCATCTTCAATCTGTACACTCAGACAGAAGGCTGACTTTTTTCACATGCCTGGAATTCAAAACCCAGGCAAATACCACGAAGAGTCTGAAAAATATTCTCACAGGTCAGAGGAAAAGTATGAATTTCATGACCACAAAGCCCACTGAACTTCTGGACTTCCTCCTGCCTTTTTCCTTAAGCCATCATGATTTTAGTAAAGTATCACAAGAGTGATTTTATAATTTCACTGAGCAGTTTGTCTGCTGTGGGTATCTACTCAGGCTTTTTGTTTCACAACAGTACTAAGCCTCTCCTGCCCTACTTGGCTAAAACACATCAAGACCTCAGAGTGCTTAGTTACTCAAACTTTAAGCTAGATAAAGAAAGATGGGTTACAGAAAGGTTTGTGCTCATGTCAACTCTTTCTTCTGTTACCTCTTGCTGAAACTAAACCCAATACATCCCACATTTGCCAAGAAGTGACTCACAAAATGTCAGTTCTCTTGTTCTGTGTCAGCACATGAATGAGAAGTATTCCTGACAGAACTCACATTTTCTCTCTAGCACCTCAGCCCATTGCCTGTGACTGCAGCACACAAGAGGAGTGCACTTTGCTAGTTTACAAGCAGCAAAGGTTCTTTCTTCATTTTTTAACCATCTACATTCTCTCATAGGAGTCTCCTTTGGTCATACAAAAAGTTGATATAAGATGGCATTGCATATTCTGACTACAAAACTAGTCTTATGCAATAGGAAGCTACAGAAGACACTTGCACTATGAGCATCCAGAAGTATGTGATGCTGCCATCTTGAAGTCTTAGTAACTTTCAAAACGAGACCTTTTTTGTCCCTTAGCGAGTACTGTCAGCATTTCCAACCAAATGGAAGGACATTTTATATATCAAAAAAACCTTGATAGAATTATTTTTTTCTCTCCATTTCTTATAATGAAGCTTCATCAGCCAACTCACCTCCAACCCCCAGTCAAGAAAGTCACCTTCAGTAGGGACAAGGTACATTTTAAAAGGAGAAGGTAGGCGTGAAACCAGGTACTCCACATTAAAGGAGACAGAGGAACAAGGCGTCTCTGAAAAACAGGTCTTAGATTCTTTGGAACATGCACACAGCCCAATTCATCTCCAATTCAACTGTTCTAAGCAGCCAAGTACGTCACAATTGTACTATAATTATTTCACAGTTTGGAAAGTATTTGGGTGTTTTTTCTTTACTTTCTCACGTTAGTTAATCAAGATGAAGCAACCATAACCAGCTATTTTAAATAACCACACACAGTATCTATGAATGAATGAATCAGATGACTTTGCAGCCCTTGTAAGCTGACTACGCCGAAAGTCAACATCTAAGACACTGAGTTTGAAAAAACTTTTTGCTCTCATCATATGTGCAACCACAGCAAATTCATGCTACTCACTGATTTCCCAAATATATAATTGCTTACATTTAGTGGTTACATAGTCATTGGCTTACTCTTCAGGGTCACTGGTCAAAATAATTATTACAAGCAACTATCAACATACAAAATGGAGAAAAGTCTTCAGGTTTTTTTCAACTCATCATATAAAACAGCCTTTCCTATGTAAGCATAAAGATGATCAAACTGCAAAGATCATCCTGATAAAAATATTTCCTACATTTCACTGCTCCAGCATCTCTAGAGTCTAAACATCAGCTGTTCAAAACAAATATTATAGTATTTCTGAGTTATTTAAATTTGGTTTAGTTTTTTAAAATCAGGCTGCCTTCCAACTCAGGCTGAGATGTTACCAGCAGTGTGCATTTGCCTCACTCAAAGGCAAAGTGCAAGGGAGCAAACCTGTGGAAGGATCATCATAAGGAGTGTGCCTCACTATCCATGACAGAAGTAACTGCAGTGTTTGTTTATCCATGTGTGTGAAGCTTCCACAGTGGCAGCAGCAGACACAGCAAGCACTCAGCACTCCTAACTGCAAACAGTGTAAATTATGTAGAAGCAGAGAGATCGTGTTTCTCCTATCTTTCACAATCAGGTCATGCAGCTCTAGGACCCTTCCTTGTCTCCTGGCTTATCACTGCAGGCTTGATACCAAGCACCTTCAGAAGTGTGGCTTTATCTTATTGATGAACACTGCACTAAACCACACAGATAAAGATCACAGTCTGCCACAGTAGCAGCTCCAGGTGATTACATACTGCAAACCACTTTCTCTATAAAGAACACAGAAAAAGGACATTTATTTGCCCATTTCTCCCATGAATCTTCTAAACAAAGAGTAAAGTGAATGGCAGGGGCAATACCCTTAACGGGAATAGCATCCCACCTTTGTGCATGCCTGGGGTACCTCCTGTACAGCTGACTAATGAAGCTGGCATCACGATTCGATACCGGGATTCTTGGAAGTGTTACTTTACATACTGTGTGAGCACACATACATACACAAATATAAATAATTAGTTATTTTATATTCTTGCATAAGGTGAGCAGCACATGCCCTGTTTAATTCTCCTACCCAACAAAAGCCTGCTCTATAGACAAAACAATCCTTTGAAGAACAGCAAAAAAACCCCAAACATTTTAACAAGTAAAGCAATTTGAGCAAGTGCCTGCATAATAAGGTGGTAGTTGATCATAATCAGAAACACCATGAGAAACAGATGCATACTCTAATAATAAGTTGTTCTCACACACTTTATGGAAACCTACCACATGCAAAGAGAAAAAAGTCACACACTGAAATCAGAATGACAAATACTGCAGTGCAAGTTAAACAAAATAGTAGCAGAGTGACTTCCACGACACAAAAGAAACAAAGATGCCTGGATACTTCACCATAACACGGTTCCACTGAAGTTCAGTCACTACAGCAATGAAAGCACAGGTTATGAAACCAACACAAGCTCATTAAAGTAAGTGAAAGGCATTATATTCTGACATTTACAAGATGGAAGACAAAGTGACAACTGTCCGGGAACACCATTAGTTGCTAACTTATCTTCATTTCAAAATTCTGAATACTTTTACTGCCCAAGGCATTATTATTCCAATGCCAACAATTTGTTGACGTGAAGTTCAAGTGTTTCTAATCTTTACACAGAAGCCTTGATGTCATGGAAAAACAACTTCTACTGACAGCCCAAAAAATGAATGATACCTGCCCTACATGCAACAGCACTCTGCAAACCACAACTGGCTTGAGAGAGCAGTCACAACCCATCAGCAGAAAGATTAATCTATTACTCTGCTAGAAAACTCAGTAAAAAAATAATATCTGAACACTCTCCCAGATAAAATAAGTTGGGGTTTTTAAAAGCCTATTTCAATTAATTTGTTTAGTTTTACTAAAAAGGCAAAAACAGACTAAAATTGTCACTTTGCGCTGAGATTCAAGAGTTTTAATGCAATCCTGCTGAGATCCCATCTAGAACCCACCAGGTTAAATGATCTATTTTCCCCAAGTCTTTAATCATACGAATTTAAAACTTATCCAAGACTCTAATCGTAATGAAAACCTGCTACACACATTACAAGTATAGCATAACCACAATCACAAGGATATCAAGCTTGTCTTGCTAACATCCAACTATAGCCTCATGACAAAAGGGCAAAGGAATGAAATTCTACCTAATGTTCCCTGGTACATTACCAAGTAGTCCTGTCCATTTTAAAACCAATTATTTCCTCATCCTTTCAATAAAACTGAATGTGCAAGAATCTAAACAAGTAGATTTTTACCACCTAATCAGGTTTAACTCATCAAGACAAGGAAATGAGGGAGGGGAAAAAGAATCTGATCTCAGAATTCAAGATCTGTTAACCCTTAAGGGTAGTCTCCAATGAATGATTCTTAGCCTGAATGCAATGAAACTGCTGTCAGAGCAAACATGCTGCAGTTCTGGAAAGTATATGGCAACACATTCTATGAGTGTTAATAAAATTGAAGTAGCATTTATTAGGCACCTATTATTCTTATCCTGTTGCATTTATTACAAGCGCTCTTGAGGAGAAAACACCCCAAGCATTAACTGGCATTTCAACTCTGTGCACAAACTCTATGGAGACTCTTACACCCAACCCATCACTGGAGTTAGCTACTCACAGCTATTAACTACATCCTAAGTTTCTCATGTCAATGGGAAATGGTCCCTTTCAACACTGCTACTAGTCCTTTAACATTCCTTCAGAAATGCTGCTTGTAAGAACCACCAAAACGCCAGTGAAGATATACTCCTTGTGGAGGTAGTGCTCAAACCTTTTGAAAAATACTGCTATTTCATCACTATATACAGTATTTAATCCAAGACAGATGACTCCCAAGGGCATGTGAAGGAAATTTGATAAGTAAAACAGCATTTCATAAATCTAACTTACTTTGTTTGCTGGTTCAAAACTCAGGCATTACATTTTGCTGGAAGGACATAAACACAGCCATTAACAGCTTCATTGACAAGACTGAAGACAGAAGATCTCTTGTCAGTGGAAAGACTGCGTACCAGAAAGAACTAAAGCATAGGTATAAACCAAGTAACAGGATCTGAACTTTGGTTCTAACACCGTGGTTTCCTCAGCAAATGGAAAAAAAGAAAAAAACCACACTCTTTTTGCTGCAACACAAGCATACTTTTCATACCCAATCAGGACAAGGATACTGTTGAGAAGTTACTGCATGTGTGTCAGTCCTGACCACGTACTCTGACTGGACAATAGAGAAGAACCCCCAGGTTTCACTGTCACATTCTTTTATCATAACAGGGAATACTATCATTCAATTGTCATCTACTTTATTTTACTAATGAGATTTCAAGAGAGATGCTAATTGGGTTTGACACTTCATCCTTTCACACAGCTCTGCAAACGTATGTTAGCATTCTTTAAACAACTGCAGTATGAAAAAGTTGTCTGAGATTCGGCAAAACTTACAAATAACTGGTTTTGTTTCATCCTAGCATGTATTTTTAGTGACATGATTATTAAATGAACTTATCAAAAGGAAAATACTGTTCATTAATTTGTATTTAAAATTAAAACTTAGGTTTGATGATAATACACTTCAGCTTAGCAAATTCCATCTCTTCATCGTTTTGCAAAAAAAAGTCTATCTCAGCTGGCTGCAACACCAGCTGTTTCGGGAACTTTGAGATGACATTACTTGCTTTAACAGACAGCATTAACAACTGCTACCATTTACCAGAGAGTGGACATTAAGCAGAGAAAGATGATGATGGTGATTCACGGGATAAATAAGGTTTATTGTGGGGAACAATATAGCAAGAATGTAAACTCAAATCAACTCTACATAAATAGTGAATAAGATCTCCTGAGCTGTTGTAGGACCAACATCTAAAAGTACTGAGGAGACTTTATTCTTATATAGAACTCATTCAAGCGACACCTCTAGAAATCTCTCCACAGACCTCTGCAAAGTTTAGGCAGCAACCCAGCGTGTGCCATCAAATCAGCCACACAAGTTATCCAAAGGCTAGAAAAATTCTTCACAGGGTGCGCTCCAAGTTTATCGGTTGACAAAATGGGCAGGTAACCACCTTCACAGAGAGATGACATCAAGCATCAAGTCACTGAATCTATCATGGAAAGGTACAACCCGAATGCATTTGCACAATTTGAGAATAGATCATTCCCAGCAGAGATGAGTGGCAACTGCTATGGCACTCAGAGTTTTCTTTCATCTGAGGACCTCTGACAGAGGTAAGATGCCTTTCTTTGACACCACAAAGGTAAAATAAAACATCCTACAAGACAAGGGATGTGAGAAAAGAAGTATTTAACAGGCTCCCCTTCTCCAATGAGCTGTGAATTTGTTACAATTCGTATAAACATTATTTTCAGCCACAAGCATTTCCCTTTTTTACAGCAAAGCTTCGAGGCCAGATCCCTCTAGCAGGCATTATGTAATATATGTAACATGTACTTGGTGAAAATTACAACTACCTCCTCGCCGGGTGCCATATGGTAAATCACAAATTACAGGAGTGACAAACACACCATGCTTCTATTCAACCACTACAAGCACTGTGGAAAAAAAAGCCAAGATCCCTAAGTCTTCTTGGACTGAAAAAATGAAGTACACACTGCTTTTGTACAACGAAATATGAAACATTTAGACCTGTAGCAACAATACAAGTCTAACACCATTGCAGGGCTAAAAAAACAAGGATCATCTTATGACTGATACATACTAACTTAACAGAAAACAAATTAAAAGACCCAAATGATATCTGAATCCATTATTAAGAAAATTCTTTTGCTAGGTCTAATTGAATTCTAAATGGTTGAATTCATGCTCTTAAAGAAGTCTGGCTTTATGTGATGGAGAATAATAAAATCACACACACACACACACACACAAATTGACTACTAGGAACTGGAGTATTTTTCCTGTGAGGAGAGGTTGAGAAAGCTGGCACTGTTCACCCTGGAGAAGAGAAGTCTTGAGGGGAAGCTCATCAAGGTATATAAATACCTGAAGGGAGGGTGCAAAGAGGAGGGAGCCATGCTCTTTTCAGTGGTGCCCAGTGACAGGACCACTGGCAATGGACACACTGAAGCACAGGAGGTTCCATTTTTTCACTGTGAGCGTGACCAAGTGCTGGCACAGGCTGCCCACGGAAGTTGTCGACTCCCCTCCTTAGAAATACTCAAAAGCTGTCTGGGCACAGTCCTGCTCAACTTGCTCTAGGTGGCCCTGCTTGAGCAGGGGGGTTGAACCAGATGGTCTCCAACCTCAACACTCTTGTGAAAAAAGCTAAAATCACTTTTTAAAGCTGTTGTGGTACACAGCAGTAGCGTGGAAATCATACATACATACATACAAAATATATAAAATATGAATATATAAATGGATAAAATACAACATGCTAGGTTTGAGACTCAGGAACTTTTAACCATTACTATAATCCCAGACGTGTCAGTTTTTAAAAAGTCAATAAAAAACCACCTCTAAAAGTCCTCAGCGTACATAGCAGTTTCATAGAAAAAAAAATTCAGTGTAATATAAAATTTGTGGCAGCTCAGCAACCTTCAGTGGGGTTTCATAGCCAGCTTTTACGATCAATTTTTTTTAATATCTCAAAAAAATACAGGCAGTCTTCTGTGAAGAATATTATCCACTGTGCTCATTAAGTGAAATTACCAGGCAAGGCTGGGCATCCAGGTTTCATCTCTTGATTTTTCAGTGAACAAGCTGGGACAGTACTACTTTTAACATCACAGTAGCAAATTCTCTAGTTCTAAACAGATGGCCTCAGTCATTACTAAGAAAGTGATGGTAGAGCTGCAGTGGAAATGAAATGCCTGAAGACAAACTCTGAAAAAATACTCAGTAAGACCAAGAAGGGATAAGGTATAAATTAGAATAAATCTTAAAAGATTTGCATGTGCAAGTCAGCAATGTAAATGGGTAAAACAGACAAAGCTGATTTACTGCTGACTTTACATAGAGACTCTTCTATAAAGGGAAGACAGTTACAGCTTTAAAGTGCCTCAGTGGAGAATGAGTCCACAGCTAACTGCAAGCATTTGTAGTGCTTAATTCAAAAAGAGAAGAGCAGCATAATTTATTTGTTTTGTTACAATAGACTTCATTTTTACAACACCCAAAAGAGCTGGCTGCTGTCCCATAAAAATGTCAATTCATCTGAAAACAAACAGCAATGCTACAGTGTAGGTCAAGAGTAAAATCCCTGATAAAGTATTACAAGCACTTTTCAATGTAAGAAATGGTGATTTCAAAGAGTAAATGTGAACTCACAGGATCACAAGAACAGCAAGAATGCAGTTTACAAGATAGTAGAAAAGAAATAGAAGTCATCTCAGACCTTATAGACACTGACAGCTCTTAGAAAGTCTAGAAAGTGATCAGATTATAATGGTACACAAGTCATTAATGTGATCAGACAATTAAGAACCAAAACAGATTTTCAGTATTTCCTACATAGACAGAAACAAAAAATTATTTACGTCTATTCTTACAGCTAAAGAATGAGTTTACATCTGCAAACACACATTAGCTGGCCGAACAAAACAGTAAAACACAGAATCTCCCAGTAATATAGTCTATAAATGTCAGAGAGAACAATGCCATAAAGTCTTCTGAGATTGAGTAGACTTCCATGAGGCTAAACAGCACTGACTTTGAATTATTCTGACTCATTCTCCTGCTGTCCAGAAAGCCTTCTCAAATTTTGATAGTGAAGATATTTAATCTCATTTATTTTGTTCTTGTACCAACACTGCCCTATAATTTAACCCTTCAATCAAACTTGACTTTCTACAAGTGCTCTCATGTGTTGCACTTCCCTCCCAGCTCTAAACACCTTTCTACATAGGAAGGTTTTGCAGTTCTCCTCGTCTTCAAACCAGTTTGAATTCATATTTCTTAAGCATAGTGAATCTGAAATATAGAGAATACATCAAAAGTTCAAGATGCTACCAAATCCAATATGACTAAAGTCCAGTACTACCAAAAGTCTCTAAGAACCGCATAGTTCCTATGCTGCATTCATACTGAGCTGTTTATAAAGAAACATTTGCATTTTAAAAAACTGGAAAACATAGAAAGAAAAAATCTTCTTGCACAGAAAGCGTAACTTTCCAGCCTTTGTTATATTCCCTCAGTACTCTTGAAGAACTATTGCCTCACTCTTCCATGAATTGCGAAGGGAAGAATCATGATACATTGCAATTTGCAGTAGAGACCAGAAAGGAGGTGAGAACCATAGAAATTTATTTTTGAAACCTGAAGAACTACTTTAGCTAGAAAATTCGTTCTGAGAATATTTCAGAGAAAGGAAAACTTTAAAAGCACAGATTGTATCTTTAATTAGCTTTCAGGTGAAATAGTTTTATCTCTGCAGGAGATGGGGGAGGAGGAAAAACAGGTAAGGTTTCAAGTACCTATGCTGTTTCAGGTCTGAGGCAGAATGAGTAAGCTTCAGACTAAAAGACATTGGCAACAGTTGCTCTAAGATACCTCACTATAATTGTCCAAGAGGCAAAGCCAGTTCAAGAAGTTTCTGCTCCTCTCCAACTTCTTGTTCCTAGCTCCATGCCACAACCTCTCACATTCAGCTATGCTTCTGCCAGAAAAATACAAGACAATGGGAGGGTTGGGGGGAACATTAATTTGCTTTGACATTCTTTATTTGAAAAATTATCTTCGTTTTACAGAACCAGAAACCAGCTGTACCAATGCAGGGAATGCACACAGCAAACATCAGTGTGTAATTGGGAACATGAACCCAGGCAGAGAGGGGTGAAGCTGTACTGACTGCTAGACCACTGCATATCACAGAAGGGGCAGATCCTGCCTGTGACAGCCATCAGGCACTTTAACCAAGCCACCTGATGAACCCAGCAGGAAACTCAGCCGCAGCTTAGTGCAGCTGCAGAACACAGGTGTTCTCACCAGCCATGGACAGTGAGAAACTACAGATGGAATTGACTGCTATGTTTAAACTTATGGCCTTCAATGACTGTGTTTTTATATATTAATTTACCAAACCATTTTTAAATCAGACTTTTAAAAGTTGTCATCCAGTGGCAAAGTCCACAGTTTAATTATAGACATATCTCTGTACTTGTTCTGAATCCACCTCCTGATAATCTAAGTTAAAGTCCCACAGTCCTTGTAAGGCAATGGGCAGTAAATCCTTCCTCCTGCTGTTCATGGATGTACAGATCTCTAACCATATCCCTTTTCCCTCCCCAGCTGTCCTCTTTTAGACTAAAGACTTCTTGCTTTATTATTGGTTCCTCGTGTAGAAGTGTTCTGTAAGTTCACCTACTGCCATTCTCTATCTCTTCCTAGTTCCAGCAGACCTTTTTGAGACAGGAGGGCCAGAATAAAACACAACAGTCAAGAGCACTTTGCAGCTGCCCAGAGACATGAAACCCTCATTCCCTGCTCTTTCCTGACATGCTTTTCCAGTAGGTCACGACAGTCTCTTGCCATTTTTCACCTACTTGCTGAGCACCAAGCTGACATTTCCCTTGAACGAGCACAACTCCAAAGTGATTCACCTGAGAACAGGTAGCTCAGAAACCATGGCTGTGTACATAAGGTCAGAAGAGCTTTGTGTTTCACAGTGAGTTTCATGTACTCTTTTATCATCCAGCCACAAACCACCTGAAGGTCCTCCTACAGCTTTTTGTGGCTGCCACAGTCCAACAGCAGCCACAGCAACACCTTCTCACCAATATATTCCATCACACCCATATTCACCCCTCCTCCTGCTCATTTATAAAAGAAGAAACACCAGACCAAGCAGAGACCTCTCCAGGACTCCACACAAGATGTTCAGAGGTGAAAGAGAGGATTTTGGCTGGACACATGGCTCATCCCTACAGAGTCTCTTATTTTTATTAACTGGGAGAAGCTAAAAGTCACAAGTCCGTGGGTTGTGGCTGGCTTCTTTTCTTGCAAAACACTTGAAGCACGAATATTGGTGCCTTGATAGCTTAAAATAACTCACTGAAGCTGTAAAATTATTTTGAGTATTGAATCTTCCAGAAGTCTTTATAAAAACAGGCTAAGGAAACTTAGAGAATGAGCATGTCTCTTCCAAAGGGAACAAAATCACGTGCAAAACCTCAGCTAAACTATACACCCAATACCACTCAATAGGAATTGCTGAAAAGCAATATAGAAAATAAGTCTGAATCTTAAAAATGCTATCAATAGTTTTGCCAGACACTAGTTCTTTAAACTAAATATTTAATAAGTTAACTACATAAGCTCTTGGTCAGCTTCTTCCAATTACCCAAAGTGATGATACCATTACTAGCACACTATTTACTGCTGCTTCAGAAAAAAAAGATGCAGATAAAAAGAATGCAGCAATTACAAATAAAGGTGATACAGAAGTCCAAAATCAAAATGACAATACTGAGGTTTGAAATATTCTTCAAAAGTAAAATATCCTGCTACCTTAGGACCTGTATGCACAATCAAATCTACAGCTTGGGACACGACACAATACTCAGTTCTGGGTTTTTTCCTTTAAATATACCGTAGATTTTGTAGCATCATCCAATTCAAACGCTGCATCCAAGAAATTGTACTCCAGAAAAAAAAAAGCAAGGCTAGAGACAGCATTTTTGCTTCATAATCTAAGGGACTAAAAATACTTCCTTTATTTGCAGCTTTCTTCTCAACAGTTTGCAATGGAAAATTATACAAACATCTTAGCTTTTCTACACCTCACTTTCCAAATACTGAGGATCAACATAAGTGAAACACACAAAAGCTTCCTTCAAATACAGCTTTCCATATCTATTATTATAGTATAAACAGAGTGGCTATATTCTGGGATTGCAATTTTGTTTTTATTTCATGAACATGGCGCTACCTCTGACAAAATGGATGTTCTTTGCTTGCCACACTGAACACACCTGTACCTTCTCTGTGCAACACCTGTAGCTAGCTAACCGACAGAAAAGCAGTTTTCATGTTTGGTGTGTTTTTTCCTTATTTAAACAACCTCTTTGTAGGCAATGGAACCTATCCCTAACAAACAGAACAAAGCCTCAAAGGCTCAATATAACATCTCCTTTAGTTATGCACCAATTGGATAAAAATTACTGTCAAGCTCAAAAAAAAAAAGTTAACTGCACAACATAATGATATATAAAATTGGTAACCTTTTCATAGAAACCTAGCTTTTCCAAACAGCTTTTTTTAGACTAATCAGCCTGAGATATTAAAGGTAATTACTTTAGTTACTATGAGAATCGTAACTCTTGACTCTTGCGCAGTTACAAATAGATACAATTTTTGTACAGTGCCGCAGAAAGTATCAAGTGTTTTCTAAAGCCTGTCTCTTAAAAAAAAAAAGGCTCAGGAAAATAACATTGTATACATTAAATCAAATGCAACCCCCAGCTTGTCAAGAAAAGTCTATAGTATCACATTCTACCCAGGAGGGAAGGAAAGAGGGAGGGAAGGCAGGCAAGTGGAAGAATCTTTTTTCCTTATAGAAGAAAATGACGGTCCCTGGTCATCAGGCAGAAGACAGAAAAATTTCTTTAGGCAGATAACTAAAAAATTAAAAAAAAAAAAAAATTCTCCTTTTTGCCTTGACATATTTTATTACAACTACACATAAGTGGTATTTTTTTCCTACCACTCTGATTATTTTCTGCTCCTCCTTTTCTACTCTCTTCAAATGAAATTGTTTGGTTTTTCTGGGGAGTTTTTTTGGGTTTTTTTAAACACTGTGCTAATGAACTGCAGTGAACCTAATAAAACTGAAGAACACTGAAACAAAATTTGAAATACTGCCAACATTAATTTTGGCCTGCATTCTTAACAGGGTCTCACTAACAGAGCTCGAAATCATTTATGCCTTGGACGTTTTGGATTAAACTCCACTGTATCAGCGTGAACTCACAAACTGCAACATTTAAGCTTCAGTTTTCTGTCTAGTCTTTGACCATTTTTCCATGGATACTTTTCAGATCCTGTTCTAACTTCCATGTGTTTTAATATTTGTTGTAGCAACGTGATAATGAAACATATACAAGTCACTGCAATCACATAACTCTTCTAGAAATACAAAGACAGGATTTATTCCACTTCCAGAGGAGGCACATCCTCAACCTCCAAGCCAAGCTTTATGTTAGGCACTAGGTATACAGCTTGGAAATAGAATTGTATAATGGAAATACTGAGAAGCTCTTTGCCATAGCATCGCTGGCAATAAAAATACCAAGATTACAAACAATATCACCATGTGAGCATTCCAGGCCAGCCTATAAATAGAATTCAGAAATAGCTGGCCTCTCACAAATATGGTGCCTCAGTACAACATGTATCTGCTAAAAAAAATACCAAATATGTTCAGTAACATAAATCCATCTGAATTTTGTGAATTAAATACCTATTTACACATCCTTTTTTAAAAATTTCTTTTATTTTACTGATGATAACTTATGATGGACTCCTGTGATGGACTTCTGACTGAAAAAGTGCACACTTTGCATGTGAGTGTTGTCAGGATTTGATTTATCCAGGATCATGCATGTATTTCTGGATAAATCAATACTTTCCTTGATAATACAGTCCTGCTTCAGAGCTTCTTCAGAAATATCATGACTAAGAGGCTGTCTTGATCAACATCAATATTAGAATTTATGATTTAGTAATTAACTTAGGATTCCAGCAAGAAAAGCAAAGGATAAGACAGGATATTATGTAGAGATTCTTGAGGATAAGATGCTCATCTACATCTACCTAGATATATTATAAAAATATACATTAAAAAAAAGACTTTTTTTGGTACAAAAACCCCGTACTATTTCAATATTGTTAATTATTTTTCCAGAAAGAACAAGAAAACAACAGATTCATATTAATGGTTACACCACGTACTTATACAATAGAGGGAGTGGACACATTCCTCAGGTAGCAGATCAGTAGTACGCAGCGTTTCAGAAACAATCAGAACTTCCTGAGAGATAATGGAAAAGATAATTCATGTATTACTCAGGATATGCTTATTCATTTTGCTTTGCCAAAAAAGGAAGGTGTTGGACACTCTTAGGGAAGAAAATGACAATTTACTTGAAAGCTTTAAGGACTCAAAAGTTTATCAATGGCTGTAAATGTCAATTTTATCACTTCATATGGATATAGCCGAAGAGGAAATACTATTCTGGTGTCTCTGAAGTATGTCTCACACACCACTTATTTTCTGTACTTCAGCAGCTTCTGTAACACTATCTTACACGTCAACCACTCCATTCACTGTAACAAACCGCTCACAATAAACTCGAATGAATGAAGGACAAAAAAAAAAAAAAAAAAAGGATTTAAACACATCCCCAACTATCTCCACTTGTTGTGGCACTTATCAAGCTGTCCATGCCAAGCCCTTTAAACTTCCTCAGACCTGTTGGTGATTTTGGCTCGGCACAGAAGCAAGCACAGCAAGGAGTGCTCTGGCTGCCAGCCCCCTTCCCTGTAAGGCCCAGAGCAAGGCCAGCTGCTGTGGCTCAGAAATACTTCTGGAGAGATTCCCAGCAAAGCAGCAGCACCTGAGCAGCAGCACGCCAAGCTCTGACAGACGCCAGGGAGTGACCCAGACCTGGAGCTGAGGACCAGAGCTAACCAGCAGGACATCCCACCAGCACGGCACATGCACCAGAGTGCCCAGCAGTGCTGAACTCCTGCTGAGCCTCCTCCTGTTCTCATCCCTCTCTGATCTGCCTCCTGACCATTCTATGCTTATATACCATAGAGCACTGAAAATTTAAATTTACTAGACAAGCTATTAGGTGTAAATTGAGGAAAAAATTCTAACATAACCACAAAAGACATGGAAATCTCTTTAGATCAGTAACAATGCGGAGACAGTGCCAAAACTTTTTGCCGCATCCTGGCACATTTTTATAATCTTCTGTTTAGTTGCAGTTACAGATCTGCTTCAGAAACACAAATATTTATAGAGATACCATAAATAAATAGAAAATACTCCCTGTTAGAATGGGAAACTACAGCATTCTCAGTGTTAAAGACAACTAATTAAGTCTCTGTGATGGACAAAGAAGTGTAAACACAAAATGGTTCTTTTTTTTTGACAGAACCATGCACAGCTTTTAATAGAGTATAAGCCAGTTATCCTTGTAACTACACCATCTGATTACTGATTCTATTTAAAGAAAATAAATAATAGGAATTTCAAAGCACACATTTTATTCCTGACTAGCAGGACAGATCTGTGCCTTTACCAAAAAGTGCTCTGAAATACAGAGAATGTATGTGAGACAGTTTCAGTTTCCAAGTTGCATGTTGAAACAGGAATGTGCTCTTTTGTTCTATTTTTTTCCCCTCATTTAATCATAATGAAGTCACTTGCAACATTACAACGGTTTCCAGAGCAACAGTCCAGTGAGATGTGATGAACAGAAGATAAGGGTGTGCAGGGAGAGCTCTGTAACCCACCGGTGATCTTGGGGGGAATCCCAGCATTCTGCAAAATTCATTCTGATATTCATATTCTGCAAGAATACCTTCATATAACAGGATCAACATTAAAGAATTACAAGTAGAGAGAATTTTTTTTCCAAAATACCTGAAAAGAATGTGTAAATCAGATGATCTCTTACACAGGGAAAATACATGATGTATAAAAACCAAGCAGAAAAAAGCTCCTGTTACACAGCACTTACAGTTGCAATAATGTCAATGATAATCCAATGGCTGGCTAGACTCATCACCCTTCAGTACATGGCTACAAGATTTCCCAAGAATTTAAAGACATAATGCTTTATGAGTCCAGAGCAGAAAGGACAAGGTACAAGTAATAACCCTGGATCAAGTCAGGTGTGTATGCCAACCAGACACTTTCAGAGATATGAGAAACAGAGGATTGTGCCTTGAAAGGCAGGAACTTCAGCATGAGAAATGCAGCCTGAATTCATCCAGAGATACACTTAGTAATATTTCTACAGACAAATCACCTTTAGGGGTTTCACGAGGTGTCTGCAATCTTTCAAAACAGAGTGCTTGAAATGCCATGGATTAACCAACTCATGTGTCTGTGTCCTGGGGCATGTTATGTGTATATACTGCATATTAATGCTCAACCCAAAGCACAAACAACACCAAAACTGCACACTCAGCATCATTTCAATATGTGAGGCACAGGAGATGAGCTCCTCTTTCTTGCACTGTACTAATACTTCACAGATAACTAATATTTTTTTTTAAATTCTCCTCAGAAAAACAGTGGTAAAAATATGCTGTAATATTCTCCAAAGTGTGCACCTTCCTCCTGAAGGAACAGCCTCAAAGGAACATTTGAAGGAACAATTACCAACAAAAGCCAAAAAATTGTTTCCTTATTGGTATTTTCTAAGTATTGGTGTGAAAACTAACTAGGAATCTTGCCTCAAAAGCAACCCAGTCCTTGAGCCATCTTTCTAGACCTCTTGTTCCCATGAGTTTCATACTTCAGGTCAAACATAACACCAAATTACAGTAAAAGGGAAGCTCTGTGGAAATGCAGTGAACCTGTAAAAAGAAGTTGCAAGACCTGTATAAACAAGTGATACAACTCAAGAATATTTACTATGCTAATCAGAGGCCTAGGAAAAAAACAACCCCAGAGATTGTTAATTTATTTCTCTGTTTAAAAGGTAGAGAAACAAACAATAGAGAACTTCAGGAAAAGGTCTAAGTTCTGAATAGTACGAGTATGGGCACACAGCATTATTTCTGCTTCTAAAGGTACTTCCAACATAGACAGACACCTATCTATAAAACCACAGGACCACAAATGTGTCTGCATCAGATCCCAAACCAGCAAGAACTTTAATTTAAAGTTGCATTTTATCTATTTCATGCTTTGGGACAAACAACAACAACGGATAAATGACAGCATCCCTGGTAAACCTGATATCTCAGCTACTAATTTTCCAAAGGAAAAAAATCCATCCAATGCTAGTCCTAGAAAGCAATTTAGTATATTTAAAGTAAACCTAGTGTTACTGCAATACAAGTAGCTATCTCCCAGTTAAATTTTCAGAGGGACACAAAAGCAAACAACTCCAAGAGAGATTTTGGAAATGTACGTAGTAGCAGGGAAAATAATACAGAGAGATCTGGGTGAACTGTTGGTTTACAACTAACTCAGCAGCTTAAAAGTGGATTTTGCAAACCTAAAATCACACTGAGCTTGTCTTGGCCCATTTTAAGAATTTTCTCAAAAATGTTTTCTTAAGAAAAACTCATCACTCCATAGCAACTCTCTTCCGAAAACACACCTCACACATGAAGAAAAAGGGAAAAAAGAAAAAAAATCACAAAAAAGAAGAAAGTATACTCTATACACTGACTATACTTCAGCAATCCGTGACTAGCAATCATATTTTCATGGTCAGACCTGAATTGTCCGCCACAGTAAACTATACCCCAGATTTTCCTGAAAGATTACTGTTCTTAGACATCTTAATTTTGTATCAAAACCTGGCAGTCTTGCACACAAACATAAAACCAAAGTTCAAATTTTATTCCTTGACAGTAACTCTTCTCCTGAAAGGAGGCACAGCATGGCAACGTTTGATTGAGTGTCTCCGGTGCCCAACAGTAGCAGACACACCTAAACCCAGCCTACCTTCACTCTTTGTTCATTGCCAACAGCAACTCTAGAATAATAGTGGAAAAAGTCCTAAGAATTCTTAAATACCTCAACCTTAGAAATACATCTTCCAGTATATCACACCATTTACCAACTTATGTGAAAGCTGTTCCTAAGACATGAACATGTCATTTTACCCGTAGGATTGTGTGAGATGCTAGAGATTCTGCCTGCTGCCTACAGTAAGAGGAGGTTTGGTGACTGGCAGGGAACAATGAAAAAACCCTCCTCTGCCCTCCAGGTTTACTCAGTTGTTTGCTTTACCCACATCTTGCAAAGAGCTCCACAGTCAAAGCAATCATTTAATGGCTTGTTCTCCTCCATGCCACAACTTAAAGAATAGTTAAGTCTGGAAAAAAACTTTTAAAAAACCCAAACAACACAAAAGCAGATGTATTTCTTCAAAGAACAAGTTTCAAATGTTTTTGCATTCACAGAAAGTCAAAACAGACAAGTTACTTTTGTGAACATTTTTTCAAACTAATTCCTGAGGAGCTTTTAAGTCATCTATTCTTCATTACTGTAAATTACTTCCATAATCTCAGAAAATTGTGATAAGGGATTTAAAGCAATTTTCCCTTTCCAATAGCAACCAGTGCCTTCTGACCCAATTCCAACTAAATCATCTCATTTAAGCTTCAATTTGTATCACAGGATTTTGCTTCCAATACTAAACACTGAGCATTCTATTTGCAACCTCATGCAGCCCCTTGAAACCTTGCCTGTTCTGCACCTCTGCCACAAGCTGAGAAAAAAAGAAAACATTTCCAACAATTCTGTCTCCACCTTTTCTTCCAAATCCAAGACACTGATGATTCTAATTTACTGTAACTGCACATACTCCTTATCTGATCCATAAACCTTGTCTCTTTACAAATACATCACTCCCCTTCCATCTAGAAGTAAGTTTATTATTTTTTAAAAAGGTCCATTTTTCACATTGTAGTAATGAAGTTCAGAGAAATCTAACATGGCTTCAGGACTTGGTCTTACAGATACTCAATATGTCTTAATAAATATTAGCAGATACATTACTTGGGATCTCTATTAAACACTCCTCCATGTTTACAACAGAGCAGCCATTTATCTTTGCACAGTGATGGAAACTATTACTGCCATCTGTGCTGACTCCAGCTGGTATAGGACTAATATAAAATTCTGTTAGCTGCTTTGAGCTGCTTATTCAGCTGGCAATAATAAAAGTTGAGCTCGTTAACAGCAGTCTTGCATAGCAAAGTTTCTGCTTACCTCAGAGAGGCGACTAAGCATCTCCACGAACCTTTTCACTATTAAAAAAAAAAGATTACTCTATTTACTTGGCACCTGTTTTTAATACCAATCACAAAAAGCCTCGCAATTATATGCTGAGGTTTTTTTCAAATATGTCTATCAACTGAGCCAAAATTACTTTAAAAAAATGAAAAGCTGCTCCATCAAGGCAATATGCGGTTTCCTGTACACAAACTGAAATACATTTCTAAAATCAGAGACTTCTCTAATACTGTAAGAGGCAGTGAAAGAATGAGCATTTCTGAAGCAAGTGTTCAGGAAACAGTTTTTTTATCACTCAACCATCACCTAATTGCCTACTGATTCACATTTTAAATTTCTTCTTATAATTTAAAGAGATGAGACAAACTACTGGATTGCTCAAGCAATCTGTCATCTTAAATACACACTGGAGTATTTTATTTTTTTATGTTTTATAATTTTATGTTCCTCTGCTTGCAAATTACAGAATTTTGAGACTATGGTCTGGGAGGCAGTAAAAATGAAATTTAACAATTTTAATGGGCTTTCCATTCTCCCTTCTCTCTGAAGTCACAGCAATGTTACTGTAGGCATCAGTAAGCACTAACACCAAGGAAACACCAAGGAAACTTGAACAGTTTAATTTATCTTATTAAATGTACAAGCGCAGTAGATATTCTCTTGTGAACTGCTACCAGCTTTTGACTCTCATGCTGCCTCAAGATGAAACAACTTTTCTTTCTCATCTACACATTTTGTAAGAAACCCTCTTGACACAGCTCACAATACACAATGCTCTTTTATTTTTTTGTCCTCCTACAGCTTCTGTCCAAAGCTGGACTTGTCTCAGTGGTCACCTTCTTTCTGCCTGCAAGTGACTCAAATTTTTCATCTTTAGAAGTCATCTCTGATTCTTATCTTTCATTAAACTGCTGAGCCCAAATACACAAAGCAAATACCAAAGGAAAAGCTATTTTTAAAAGAAGGTAGTCCTAGCTGATAGACATAGGCAATGAAAGAAGGTAATTACCATCTTACATTTGATGATTAGCAAAATGTGTTATCACATACTTCCTCTCAAACCTATGAAATCCCATACCATGACTCAGATAAAACTGTTCATTTTTAAATTTTTCTTACTATAATGCTTGTGATTGATCAATATCCCACAGCAACAGCACCCTGAGACACAATATTAAAGAAAGAAAATTTTGCAGGTGTAGTTCTTAGTGCAGGCCTTGAAGACAGAGGAATTTTTTTCTGTGATACCAGAAACTCAGAAGATGGTAACCACTATGCCAGCTCTGTCCAAGCAGCAGGAGGTCAAAGCCATCCACATTTCAGAAAAGAGACTGACTTGTCTCCCCCACCATACAATCCAGAAACAGGAGAAGCACAAGGCGATCAAGGCAAAAGCAAAGACCTATCTTGTTTCCTCAAGCCAGCAGATATATTCCTTCTTTCCTTTAGCAGTTTCTCCCAATAATTAAGTAACTGCACTTCTGGCCTCCCCTCCCCCCCTCCACATCCTTCACTGGACTTGAGCTTTTAGCTATTAGTCTTTTGTACACTAAGTAACCTTCTGTTCCTTGTACAATACATCTATGAAGTCATCCATCTACAATTAGCAATAGCAAAATACCTATTTTTTAGTTTTCTTACTTAAAACCTAAGGATCACAGCTGAAAAAAAATTTAAATTAATTGAAATACAAAGAACGTCATTGTCAAGAGAACTGTGTAACACTGACATTACGTCTCAGGGCAAAGTTTTAAACAGCTGAAGGGTAGTAACTTCTGATGTCACCTCACCTGATGTGCAAGGCACTACCTGATCACACTCTTGAGTTCAAAGTCAGTTGTTCATCCAGTCCGAGTCAATGGCCTACAGTTTTCACTCTCCTGTGGAAGAGCCCTGGAACTTTCAGCAGTAAGTTATTCAGCACTTCATTTCAGAAAGCCAGAAGTAGGTCGGTGCAAGGGAGAGATTTAACTACTAAGCCACAGTAATCTGGCCTCTCATCAACTTGTCAAATTCCAGAAGTCATTCATATCTTGACCTTTAAAACTCTGAAAATTCAATATTAAAAATCATCCACATTACGTTTTTCTTCTTCGGAAACAGCTTCAGGTTGAATCTGCCGTATGCAGAATTATTAGACTACAACAGACATTTTAATCATCTTACCTCTCAAAAGAAAACCCACAGATCATAATCTGATTCGACCTGTTAATTACTTGTAATTGATGGTATCTTTACTGAATGAAGACAGCTGGAACATTTTGTTCAAGAAAATGGAGAACATGATGTAAAAAAATATCCTTCTGACAGCAAGAACATGCTCAGAACTGATAAATCCTCACCTGTCTTTGAGGCCCCTTAGAACTATGTGCTCAGAAAGGGCAATTCTGGCAAAGGGATGGAAAACAGGAGCTATTTGATGTCTACTTTAAAAACATTATATCAAATATAATGTAAAAAAAACCCAAACCAACAAACAAATCCAAACTAAAACCAGTAGCGTGTTGTTTTCACAACCTTTTAAAATCCAAACTTGTATACAACCTACAGAGATCTATAACTTACTGTTAAATTTGCTTACTAAAATATCTGTGTTCTTCTTTCGGTTTTTGACTTGTAAACTTAAAAACTCTGTAAAGAAGTATTTAAGCTTTTGCAGCCTTAGTTACAAAAAAACCCAAACAAAACAAAACCCAGTTCAAATGTAACTCCAAGAAACACATTAAAAACCTGTATTAGTTTTGAATTCAAGCCCGTACCATTCCCCAAAACCCCAACATTTCACACAAGCATGCCCAGCCAAACTACTTCTGTGACTCCTGTCACAGCTTCACCAAGCCTCTGATCATCAATTTATTCCACGCATTGCTCTGCACATAAACACTGCAATGTGCTTGAAACAACTCCTAGCAGGTTTTGCTCTGCAAAATGTCTACCTGGCATCAACAACTTCTCTCTCCACAGCACTTGCCCAGTGAATTTGCAGTGACATGCTGACTTTGGTGGCAAATTTACTCTTTCCATGTTCAAAGCCACTACAAGAAAGATGGATACGTCTACTCCTTTCCAACACAGTAACTGGTGTTAAACTCCAAGAGACATGGTGATAGACAGTACAGACACAGTTAACTGACAGCAGGAAATACAGAGGTAAAGAATCAAGCCCCCGAAATTCCACAGGGCTATAATCATTAACAAAAACTTGATTTTGCATCTTTTCAGGTCCCATCATAGTTTAAAGGCCATACTGACAAACTCAACAACTTTGCTATCTAATTCTTGAGACAGTTTACTTGAAGATTGCCAGTCATCGTAATCATTTTCCCAAACTAACTTCCTACACTATGCAGCTCTCACATTTATTGGCAGCAGACGTCATCACAGGAACTCTGACTGGCAGCCTGCACCACATGCTGCTGTCAGGAAATAGTTTTTTCCTTAAACAATTTGTTTCTCTCTACACACACTTTAACATTTAAAATACGTGTTCAAACAACATGCAGCATTCTCAATGGAACTCTACTCAAATAGCGCAAAGCCTATATAGAGCTCAAATATCTTCAAGATATGATTATCCTTCTTTCTTAAAAACTTGTTCATTCTTCTTTAACTCCTACTGGAGTATTTTTTCCCTCACTGGCTTGTAGCTAACAATATCCCATCTACATGTTTTTTGAGCTGTGCTCTCAGACTGCAGAGACAGTTTTATCTTTTTATGAACATTTGTTTACAAAGAGTGTAACACTACTGTATTGTTATACTGAAAGGTAGAAGCTTTTTAAAATATCTTCCCACTGCCACTGCCTGTGAGAATGTTATCCATTTTATCCAGACTTATTGTCCAGTAAAAAACCAAGACATTGAGTCCAGCCAGGTTTTTATTAACTCAGGGCATAAAACAAAGCAAAAAAGTGGCAAAGAGACAAGTTAATGCCTAAAAATAGAGAAAGTGTATGGACACTTTCATGCAGTGGAAAGCACCTGATTAGGTACCAGAAAACAGCAGAGTCCCAGCATGGATATACTGAGCAAAGGAGCACTCCAAGTTAAGAGAGGCAGAGTTTGAGAACAACAGAGTCCATACCACCCTGCAGAAATTCACTGAGGCCTTTCTGTTCAGCACCAGCATACTAAGCACAGCTGCATTATGAAAAAAAAGTTATGCCCTTATAAGATTTGTCCTATTGCAGCAGAAAAAAACCCCAAAAACAACCAAACTCTGAATTAGACAACGTCTTAAAATCAAATCAAGCTGTCAGCCCTGACATCTTTCAGAACAGGAGAAAGATATCTAGCCATTAACACACAAAAACATAAATACAAAGCAGTTAATAATAGGATAAAAAACCCAATCCCTGTCAGTGAGTACTTACTACAAAGGAAATTACTCAGAGGAGTGAGACACAGAAAGCAGACAAAAGAGCTGAGACACCAGCGACATACACAAACACAACCATAACACCTGCAGACAATTAAATGTAACCAAAGCTTCCAATTTAGAGTAAGCAGCAGAGTGCTGCTGGGAGTTGCTAACAGCATTCAAGCTCTATTCTGAAACACCTTCATTTCTGGAGATAACACTTCACATAGTATCTTTAAAGGACATGGGAGAATGCTGGTAGAAGGTCAGGAGAACGAAGGGTAGAAGAAGAAAGAAGTTAAACTTGAGAAGAACAGAGAAAGGCATAAACTTTATCAATGGATCTGCTTGCACAGAAATTAGGAGGTTTAGTAGTCAGATTAGCTGTGTATGTTTAAAGAGCCTGCAGGGTGAAAAGTCAGGCCTGGCTACAGGGCTCAGACCCCTGCACGCTGACCCAGAGGCTGCAGGAGAGTCTGTGGCCTGTGCTGGCACCCATTCCAAGGCAGTTAAGAAGACAGTTCTGGGGTTCTGCACTGGGATATGAAGTGTTCGCAAGTGATGCTGTACTGCAATTACACAATGGAAAGTCCCTTTCATAGAAAGAGAAAACTGTGAAAAATTGATTCCTTCCTGATAATTGTTTTTTCCCTGGTACTGCAAATAACTGTGCTTTAAACTTAACATTCAGCTCAATCTGTAACGTCGACAGGTGTATTTAAATCAAACTGGGAGTGTTACCCCACTTTTTGGCCAAGTATTCCAACTACTTAGGTCCTAGTGTTCAACAGAATACTTCAAATACTACTTAAGACACATCTTTATAGTTCCATTTAGTACCATCTGTTTTGTAATTGCAATCAGCTCTACTACTCATGATGGGAGTAGGTTGAAGCACTCTGGACAACAGAAAATCCCAGATAACAGAGTGTACACTCAGAAGCATGTGGTAGGTATTCCCAAACACCACATCAACACCATGGTGTCCTTTAGTTATCTCTACACAGCCAGTTGTCACACTTGCGAGTTGTAGGAGACCCCCATCAGCTCTGCCTTGCTACCCAGACAGGTACTCATCCTGCACTGCCTCTGAGCTAGAGCAGCAGCAGTGGAGGCCCACATCCACCTACCTTTTGCCCTTTCCTGTCTCTGGCATTGCTCGACGTCAACACTGCCACAAATACCAGGTACAGCACGGGCAGCACAGGCTAATTGAAGCCTTGCTAGACACACCCAGGCTGTGGGAGTCCAGCACTGAGTCTCCTGATCTGACTTTGTGGGGTGAGGCCCCACAAAGCTTATCAGCTGAACTTCCACAACACCGAGCCACAATTCTTCTGTTTCAGGAGCTGCAACTCAGCTAATTATCTCTGCCACAAATAACCCACGGCCTAAATGATCTGCTAAGGGATCTGCCTGCATAGTGAATAGACTTACGCAAAACAAGCAAGAAGAAATAAGGCA
The DNA here is from genome assembly GCA_013397955.1 of Grantiella picta. NCBI lineage: Eukaryota > Metazoa > Chordata > Aves > Passeriformes > Meliphagidae > Grantiella > Grantiella picta. The sequence continues at coordinate 1,149,814 of VZRM01008258.1, forward strand.
GAATTACACGTGGTTGCTGAAAAAGTTGACAAAAATCCTTAGAAGAGAATGAGAAGCCATATATTAAGGAACAAGAAAAACTCTGAGCAAGTAGATCAGTCTGAAACACCCTGAAAAGCCATATGAAAGGGCACACAGGTTCTGAACTCTGATAAGCATTACATTAATTAGGGAGCAGCATTAATGAGGTCAGCAGTTCTGGGTTAGTAGCATTAGGATAAGAATGTGAAGGAGCAAAGTAGGTGAGGAGCAATACTGCAAACAAAACTCAGGTTTGACAAATACAGCATAAAGTTCAAAATTATTTTAAAAGTTTATCACACTGATTCTTCAATGTAGCCTTCCCACTTCGACCATCATCACTAATATTTTAAAGTTAGAACACTCAATTCCCAATTTTCAATGTAATAAGGAGTCAACTGTTTCATTTTTTTGCTTAAGTAGCCATTCTACTCCAAAAAATGGCTAAGACATTTTGTTTGATTAGTAATTCCACACCAGCTTAATTTATTTTCATCTACTACACCTGAGATGAGACACGAAACTAAAAGAGACATGTGACATGAAAGTAAAAGAGCATGCTACAAGAGAAGCTGCAGCTAAGGCAAGTATCCCATTTCAAATACTCTTAGATTAACAGTACTTTAAGGGAAAAAACTACTCAAAAATAATCCAACCAACCATGCCACAGGACACCAACATAAAGCAGCCTTTGCTCTTTATGTTAAGAGGAAAAGTTCTGCAGGAAATATATAACTTTTCTTCTATTTTGGATGCAAAGTAGAATGATAATTACAAAAGTATTTCAAATACAAAGTATTTCCACCATTATTTGGAAAAAATATGCAAGTTTCCTGGTCAAATCAAACACTTACTTTGAGCTCACTCGACTCTGATATTGCTCATTACAGCTACTAGTCAACAGATTGTCAGACTCTTATAACTTCCAAGCGTTTCTTGAAATTAATGAAATTAGCTCATTTTAGTTTTTCTTTTTCTACACAACAACTGCTGGTTGTCAGTATTTCTGTTTCTATTTTCTTCTCTTGGTACACACTGCTGATGAAAAATTCCTCACTCAAAGTTCAGTTCTGCAATTCCATTTTATAATATCCCATTTCAAAGTCCACAAAGACCCATCATTTACTTTCCCTTCTCCATCTAAGTAAAGGTAAGCAGGCAAGAGGTCACAATGTGAGTGACTCACTTGCCTCTGTCTTTTTTTGAACCAGGTTGAAGATGACAATACCTTGAGAAAAACATTTGAACCATGAGATCCTTCAGAAGTCATTCTACAACATCCTTCTTGACAAAGGATGACAGATTAAAATTAATTTGGCTTGAAGAGATTTTAATAAAACTAGTTTTACACCTTGGTCATGTGAGTATAAGAGTGTTTACAAAGTCTATTTGATCTATCTTGCACATGAGCCATGGATTTCTTCCTCATTCAGGTAAGAAATTCTGAAATAGCAACCAATAGTTGGTCAGACAGCATACAAGAAGAACCCTAACTCAGAAACAAATGTGTGTTGCAAAACATTAAGGGCATTCAGCCTGCTCTACACTGCCAATCTGCATTTCTGGGTTTAAACTAGCCCAAAGTTGCAAGAGGACATCCCGAAATTCCAAAGAGAGGTACACAGCATTCCTCAGAGCATACACAAAACTTCTATTTGTGAGTGTAGATGGCAGCAAGGACAGAAAGCGTGCACATCATTAGCATTTCTGACAAAAAGCCTGCGACTGTCACATTCACGTCTGCTAAGCTGAAGCTTCGAAAACTACTTGAGAGGATGCAGCCTGCCCCAAGGAGTAAACAAGGGAGATTAGACTGATGTTAATCCAGGTTCAGTATTCATCCACCACACCACGCTGAGAACTTGAAAATAGAACCATCAAGAGCTAACTTCTAACTTTCACCACGGGGAAACCAAACGTCTCCCGCCTTCAGTATCCAGCAATTCTGACAGTAAAGGGGAATCCAGTCACGTAACTTCAATGCTAAGAGAGACAGAACACCTAATAAATTTATTAAAAATTCAAATTACTGTTCCACTGAAAAGGACCTTAGGAGAACGCTTAAATCCATCTTCAAACACACTTTCATCGTCCTTTTGATGGACACACAAGTTGTTTCCCATTAGATTATTTCACAGTCACTTTACAAAGATTGTCATTCATGACATTTAATATAATAAACAGTAAAAATTCAGCATTAAAATTTGGGTTACAACCATGCACTAAAACATGCCATGAACGTAGCTACAATCTTATAAACACCTCAAACAATAAACTTTCTAAGGAGTTGGAAGCTCTTGACAAGGAAGCTGCATAGCAAGTTGTCCAGTGTTCAATGGTCTGTTTACAATAACTGATCTTCCTTTTTGTTTTCAACTTGGATTTCAACCAGAACACCCATGAAGACTAGCACCACCCCAGAGAATGCCAGTTTTTCAGGAGCATGAAAAGAAGGTTTTTTTGTTTTTGGGGGAGGGGTCAGGAGAGCAAGAGAGGTTGTTGGTTGGTTTGATTTTCTCCAACATGCACTTTAAGGAGCTTCATCATGTTGTTGAGCAAACATTTCTGCACCTCTCTTTTGCCTTTTGTTGTCCTGGTTCCCAAGTATCCTTTCCCTATATTCTACTACATCAGCAGCAAATCCATTAACAAGCCATCCTTGGGTTACCTTATGTGTCAGTTTCTCTGCAGATACTGAAGCAGCATTTCTCAAGGGCACTGCTATCAAAAATGCAGGTACAAGGATTAGATTTACACCAGAAGAATTAGAACTATTCAGAAGTTCCTTCTTTTCAAATTAAATGGGCACTCTGGAAACTACTAGCTTGCCTTCCAGAGAGTTTGTTTCAGAATAGCATACCTGCTGTGGACCCAGGAAAAAGCTCCAAAACAGCAAAGCATGAACGCTGGGATGATGTTCCATTACACACTTAGAACAAAACTTCCAGAACCACATTTTTGTCTCAATGTAATAAAACAGCAAGGTGCAGGAGGTCTGCAAATACATTCTGCTTACTCCCTCACATAACTGCACAGTTCTCTTGAAAGAAAACATTCAAACTCAACTACTTGTTGCTGGGCATTCAGAGGATATATAAGTAATGTATTAACGTCTTCAGCTATATATAGTGAATAAATGAACATTTCTCTGTTTTACCAAATGGCCAAGTTCTATTTCAGTTTGATTTCGCTAGATAAAATTTTCTGAAAACATATTTGAAGTCTAAAAAAAATTGAGAAGTATCTCAAAATAGGGAATGACAACACAGTATGACAGGAAGGAAAAAATACCAAAACTCATCAAAATGTTTAGGACTTGCATCATTCAGGGAGGTGGCACTACTGAGCCAAAACAAGTGTGGAGTGCTGCAGACTCGCATCACACTGCGTATCTAAAAAACTCACATTGACAGATGCTGACAAAGAAACTTTCCAAAGCAGACCAGGACGCCACTCATTCAGGGCTACAAAGCAGCTTTGCCAGTAGAAAACTTCCACCAGCTCCATGCCTCCACTGGAATGCTCTCTGTTGATTTATCTTTAGCAACAGCTTATCAACTGTAAAACAAGCTTGGGCTTTTGAATCAAAAAGTAAAACTGAATTTTAAGTAAATATTCAACAATAATAAGAACTCTAAAGTTTAAAAATTACATTGCAGTCAGTGCCAGTAACCATAAAAATCAATTTGTTTGGCAGATAAATTACACCTTCCACCTCACACAATCCTTTTTGCTTCACTCTGAAAGAATCAAATTTATGAAAGGCCACCTCAGCCACATTGGACATGATTTTAATAATGAAGTCAGACAGAAAGTGGAAACCACATGAGAAGAAGTATCAAATCCTCCAGTTTCTTATCTAAGATCTGCTGTTCCTTGTCATCATGTAAGAATTATTAAGCTAAACAGACAGTTCCACATACTAACATTTAACACTAGAGAAATTATTGCAGTCGCTCAAGAGACAGATTCAGAATTTTGAAGCCTTACACTAGAAGAAAATTTAATCTTTGTTAGAGGCTTTTGTACACTATTTACTTGGGATCGACATCTATGTTTAAAGAGAGACTGTGGAATAAACTAAAAAAATGTAAGCTCAATAAATAAAATATGATGTGTATTTTTTCATTGTGAGTCTAAAATATTCTCTAAACCAAAAAAATTTCAGAAAAAAAATTCAAGTGTTGACATTTTCAGCAAAGTGTTTTTAAAACAAAGCATCAAGTTACTTTATAGAAAGTTTACAGTTCACAATGCACCCTGGCACTTTTTTAAACATATGGAACAGTATCTTCCTAAATACATGCAGAGATAAGCATGCCATTCCAGCCACAGCAGCTGCTTTGATTCATGTTTATGAAATGCTTAAAATTCTTGGAATATACATACACACTGCAAAAAGAAGATGCAGTGAAACCACGAATCTCCAAGTCAGTCACTACTACCCTGCTGTCTGTGCTGTTAATGAACATGAAGAGACAGCAGCACAGGCTTGGTGAAGACTAGATTTTAAGAAACAGGTAAATACAGAACCTGTTGTTTGTGCACAGTGAGCCTCTCTGCACTGCTCTGCAGCATCATCATTAACCATGCTAGTTATCACGCACTAACACAAGAACCCAGAAATGTTTCAGGCACAACTTTCTGCTGCTGTGCTGACTAATGCACCTCAAAAGCAGCACTGTACCATTAATAAGCACCAAAATATATTCATGGCCTAATTTGTCAAAACAGTATTTGTGGTATAAATTTCTGTCCTGAGTTATAACATTATAACTGAGTTATAACAATTAACAACTAAGCCATTATAGGATGATAAGTCGCTAAGGACTTCAAGTGGGGCTGTGACTACACATATTTCCCTATAGTGATCCAAGGGAAATGAGACAGAACATTCAAATTACCTCTTATTGAAAAAGTTTCAACTTACAAGCCACTAGCTGCACATTATCCAAAGACAATGTAGGAGTACTTGGTAAGCATGTACATGCTTGAGGATGTCTTTGTTTAGGATGTAACAAAATGCCAAATAAAGGATGTGGCTCATGACTAAAGAATATACTAGTTCAGGACATGGTTATGAATTTATGGATGTTTTGATGGCTGAGGGTTGGGGTTTTAAACTATTATTTATATATTAGAAGGCAACTATCGAAACTAAAGGCCAGAATTACAGATGATAACATTTACCAAGTACAACAGCATTAGAAAGCCGCTTATTCATTTTTCCCCCAGAATGAGAAATTACATAAAGGGACTCTTTCCTTTGGCATTGGAAAGAGCTTGTGTAACTCCTGCTCTTCATCAACATGGGTATCTTGAGCTCAAGTCATTGATTTCCAACTCCTGTCAGCAATGCATTTTTCTGGTTGACCTTGATATTCTAAGATAACTTACCAAGCTACTCCATCACTTCCCAGCAAACATTCATCTCAAGCTTCACACAGAAGGACCCCAAAGACACACATGATCACCCCAAGCTCCATCAAACCTCAAACTCTGATGACCAATTTTGTATCCACCTACAAAGTCAGATACTGGCCAGACAAACAGACGTCCCTTGCACTGTCTCTTGTAACTAACACACAGAGCAACATTACTTCCAGGCAAGGACACAACTGTTTTAGTTAACTTGGTGCTTTGGGTCACAAGTTAACTGGAGAGTTGAGTCTGTGGTGCACATCACTGCACAGCAGGGGCCTTTTCTTTGATGGCTGCACTCACTGTCTCCAGCCAACACTTTCACACTTCCTTAAAGAGCCTTCTCCTCTCTGCCATCAGTAACAGACATTCTCCCAAAACACCGAACAACCAAAGAAATTACTGAGTTTAGCAACAGCATCTGCACAGCACTGCTGCAGCAGTTGGCATCTCGCTAGAGCGAGCAGTAATTGTTTCCATTAATAGATTCAAACCATGCCCAGGGCGGGCCAAAAGAGCAAAGGCACTGCACTACTTTCCCATCATTAAGGACAGTCTGTCCGTGCAGCAGACACTGGCACCACAGCCAGAGGCAGCCACCACTACTCAGTCTGCACCAGAGGAACGGAGCAGTGCAAATCTGATAAAGTCTCAAACACAATGGCAACAAGTGCATTCGTCAATTTAAAGATTTAGCTCTAATCTTATTACTAGAAGTACAACCATGCTGAATGCTTGAACAACAGCTGCCTGGCTGCCTATGCTGCCCTGCAGGCCTGATCAGACCAAGAAGGGATTCGCTTTGTCGCTGAAACTTTGTGCCAAGGTTCACACGAGCTCTGCTCAGCACACAGAGCTGCATGGAAGGGCAGCTGCTGTGCACTGCTGCTTTCTGAGCTCAGGTTCTGCAGCACTGGGACTTCTCAAGCACTCCCTGAAGTATCTTGAAACTAACCAACACCTGGGTAACAACATGTTTACAAGCATCACTTAACTCTGAGTTTTTGTTATTAAATTACAGTGAATTAGGAGTCTGGAGTCCTATCATATGCACATTTAGTAAACCTATTAGATTCACAACAGAGCAGAGAATCTTGTTTTCAAAACAAGACAGCTGTCTCTGTTTACACTAAGGGGGTAAGGCAGTGAAAATAAAGCTTTTCCTTTAGTCCTGACATCCCCCCAAAAAGGACGAAAAAAATCTCTATCTTAAGAGAGCTGCGATTTTTTAAAATTCATAATTCATTTCAATAGACAACATATTGACTAGTAATCCAGAGCTCAAACACATCCCTGGCTGCAGAAACAAACATGTGCATGCATACCTGTACCTTCTAAACACAGAAGCTAAGTATGTCTAAAGGCCTACTGATCTTTTTATACCTATTTTCATGTACCACAACTTAGGTACTTCCAACACAGAAGAACAGAAACATTGGACAGGTTTGAAGCTGAACTTCATTCGACTGTGTTCTACTCAGAAATATTTGAACATAATACTCAGTAGTCCAAAAGCAGAGAATGGCTACAAAGCAATAATTGCCTAAACATGGTCATTTTCAGAGCCATTTTCCTTCTCCTCAAACACTTTATCTATTTTTGTTCTGAAATTCTGCCAGCTAAGTACTACAGGCTGCTTACCCACATTCCCAACAGCCTCCAACAGTAGTTTCCTCTAGCCATCACAGGTAAAGACCAAAGCACAAGGTCTTAACAGCAGTCTCGATTTTTATAAACATGGTAAAATAATGGATGTTGCATTTACTCACAGTTCAGGTCACCTCAGGAAGAACCAAGAGCCATGCCACACAGTATTTTAGACTACAAGTTTGTGTCTCGTTGTGTTTCAAATTACATGGAATTTTAGAACAGCAGTTTCAAGGAACTGCATCTAGTTCAGCCCCATCTGAGGCATGAATGGTTTAAAGCAACGCAAAAGTAGCTTACAAAATGACATTTTCCAACCGCACATTTCATAATTCAAATCCATCTCCTCTGCCAAGGTTCAAAGCTAACAATTCACATCCTGAACACTGATGTCTAACAGGAAAGTTAGACAGGTCAAAGTTAGATCACTTTTACAATTTCCTGCAAAGATAAAAGCTGCTGCCATCTACTATTTTATGATCCACCTCCAACAGGTGATGATTTGAAGTTCACACATCAAACATGTGATCTTGTTGGTCATTCCTTCAGATAGGGAACTAATTAGCAGCTGTCCTGTTTCAGCTTCCAGAAGTTTCAGTTTGAAAAAGCTACCATTATCAGGAAGGCCTCCAACAGCGCTCTTCTCTTATCTCTGATGCTACTCAAAGCAACATATCAAAAACGATGAAGTACCACAACCACCACGGCTGTACTAAAGACCATCCAAAATCATGTTTTCTCCAAAGCAGAAGGAGCAACAGCTGTTTTCTGGAAACAAGCTGCCTAGGGATGAAATCTGTGCTTCAGATATTAATCTTTGAAAGTATTATGACCTACAAAAACTAGATTCACACACAGACACACACACACACACATCTGGTCCCAGCTATTTATTTTATTAAACAGCTTAAACCTATAAAAAAAATAAAGTCCCCATATATTCTGGAATCTTTAGTCATTTAGCACTATAAGAGATTTTTTTAAGTAGAACTGGGCTTTGGTGCTACTTGTCTTATCAAAACAAGGATGGAAGAGGGCAGAACAAACAAGTCATAACATGCTGGGTTTTTTTTTAAGAGTTAAGATAGGCAAGAAAAGTATTTTCAGAAAAAAAGTGAGATTTTAAGTTCAGCTCTACAATCTGAGGACTTCTTTCTTATTTTCTGCTCCAAGATTTTTATTGAGGCAAAGTTTGCAACAGACTACTGTGCTCTAAAGGAATGAATTGCCCAATATATGAAGTTGTGTTTCAGTTAAAAATACAGATGAAATAGCGTTTGAGTTCTACTGTCTCCATGGTTCCTTGTTTATTTCTGTCATGACAAATATTTTGCTTACTAAAGGAAAAATCAAGTCATGAAGAACTGTTATCAGGGAACTAAAATAAAACTTTTCAGATCCTATGTGTTAAAAAGTGTAGCTAAAAGGAAAGGAAGGAAAGAAGGAAAGCATATTTTAACAATCAGAAACAGAGAAGAACCAACCCAGCAAGACCTTATTTGTCCTATTGAAAATTAACATCGGTAATGTAAAGTCAGATCTTTAATAGACATAGAGATGTGAAATTTCCATTGTAAAAAATTACTCAATAATTTTGCAAGATTGTCTGTGACTCCATACTCTAATTATCTCATAGTTACATTTTAATACTGCACCTTGTTGCCAATAACCAAATACACACATTTATTTGTAGCAGCACAGCAGGATGTATTCAACTGGCTTTGAAACATAACACCCATTTCTAAAAGACTAAGTTAGAACAGGTTTTTTTTCTGTGAAGAGTGTACTGTGAGAAAGGAAATTCAGGTTCCCAGGTGAATACAGGAGAAAAATCAGAGAGTACCCAGAAACTTTCTTCTTGGGAAGAAATGGAACTCTATATTGGTTTGGGAAGGAAATGGCTGAGAGACAGAAGAAAAGAATAGTAATGTAAAAGAATACACAAGTACACTTCAGCAGATTTACGGGAAACTACTGCTACCAGTAAAAGCAAAACAAGGGTTAAAGGTATGAAGTCCAACAACGAACTTCCAAAAACACTGCCAGCACCAGAGATTATACCTGATAGCAGCTAATGAAAACCATTCCTTTTTGAACTCTGCCTCCTATTATTTCAGTCGATAAAGATTTTCCTGTGCCTTTCAGACTCAGACTGCTCAGTTTTACTGTGTTCTGGTTTTCCTCCTTCATTAGTTTAGAGCACTGGAAGTCATGTGCCTGTGGGCAACAGCAGGCCTGCTGCTTATAAAAAGACAGAGAACACTTGCATTTAATAACAATTACTATTTTGTAGCTGTGTTTGTTACACTGCGAGTGCTGTGTGGTCTAGCAGTTAGAAGATGCAGTCAGAGCCCTGTTCTAATTTATGGTTATAACTTTACCTCTAATAATGAAAGCTGGACAAACGACACCACTGTCTGGGATTTTAGGCCTTTTACATCACTTGTAAAACTAGCATTATTTGCCCATCTAAAATCCTTCAGAGCTATCCTTAACAATGCCTAGAGACTAATTAAAATAATGCAACTGAATTTAGATTTAATTCAAGAACTCTTTACAGCACAGGCAAAGGTAGTAAAATCTGATTTTCCTAAACGTGGATGCTCTTCCAAGAGCAAATTTTATAATCTTATAATTATTAAAGAGTTACCTAATTTTACTTTAGAAAATTCTGTCAGTACCTTTTAAATTATAACTGAGAGAACAAAGCAAATAAAAAGCATGGTTCTGAATTCTACTCCCTACACCCTATAGTCTCTTGGCTTCAGCTGAATTAAAAAAAGAAGCCCTGGAAACCAAATTTGCTTTAGAAGGCTACTTATTCTTATTCTAAAATGCAGCACAAACTTGTACTTCCATTCAGCTAGAAAAAGGAAATTTACATATAAAAAGATAAAACGCAAAAAGGGAAAGGTAAGACTAAACAGAATATTAAAATAATGCATAGAACAGAGAAAGACCAATTAATCACCCTAACAAATGAAATCATTTTTGCAATGACATGGTTGCTCTGAAAGAAAGATCCAGTTAAGCTATATAAAAACAAGCTACACAAAGAAAACCAAAAATCCGTTTGACATCTCTAACCCTGCCAAGGCATCAATCCAAGTACAAGCAGCAACTACTCAGCAATTCAGAGCCAGTTTATACAGACATTTTATGGTGAGTACACACAGAAGAACAGAATCCATTTCTCATCATGATAAATTGAATTACTTATATTGAGTAAAAAATATAAATCAGCAGTTTAGCACTTAAGGAAACGTAAGGACGTTCATGAGGCACTAGAAAGCCCGTTAGACATCTCGACAGATTACATACAATATCTGCCATTAAGCAGGCACCCAAACTATCTGTTTGCTCTGATGAGAGTTACTTCTGATCAGTATTTCTAACTGCTCTTTCCAATAACACATCTGGCAGTTGTTTCAAACGCACAAGTTAGCAGCCAGCCAAATTCCAGCCCCACACTGTGCTGTGAGCAGGACAGCTATCCCTTGCCAGCACAGCTGCCGATGGTGAGGACGCACACAAGCGTCACAGCTCACCCATAAGGCTCTCGACATAGAAACAGAAGCCAGTTCCAACCAAGAGAATTTATAGATTTTATATAAAATATAAGACATTAAAGCCTGATAAACACAAGGCACACAGGCTCTCAAAAGACAATCAAATACAGAATCAAAATACAGTTTCACTATATACCTGTGGCCAATGTGCACAACAAGCAAAATTCACACATTGATTCTGCTTTGTTAAACTACCTGGCCCTTAGGCTCTCAAGTCTACAGAAACAGTGATTTTTAAATCATAATTCTGTTTTTTGCTTTATAAAATCTATGAGTATTTTATGTTTCATACCTGTCAATTCCACTCACTTTGAATGTTTGTTATTCTCATTAAAGCAGTGTTGTGATGGAAGCTATATACACACTTCAATAAACTCCTGTTTATTGAAAAAAAAAAACATTCTAAAACAGAATAATTTTTAAAAAATAACAAGATTTCCATTTCACAGATGAGATACTAAGACACAGAGAGGCAGCACAACTTACAGAAGATCACACAAAGATCTTTGAAAGAAGCAGGAAACAAGCATAGATCTTTCAAGACCCAGGCCAGCACTTCAGCCACAACAATGGTTCTGAAGACAATGGAAGTTGGATTTAAAATAAACTGGTGTGATTGCAGCTATATTTCAGTACATGGGTTAATGTGAGAAGCACCTTCACACCTTGGACATATGAAAATAGAAAAGGACTCAACCTTTTCTGCTGGAAAGCTGTAAAAGCATGATAATCCATCTTTGGAAAGAAAATATTTTCTCACTCTAGTTTCTTCATAACTACTATGAACTGAATCAAAAATATTCTTAAAAAAGGCTTAAGTAGTAGGAAGTTGCTAGGTTGAAAACCTCCATACTTGTTCAAATGATCTCCCACTCCTTGGCACTAAATGCATTTAACAGATCAACTGAACCTGAGCAGTCAACAGGTAACTGTGCAGATAAGAACACAACGTAACTATTCCCCTTGCACCTCCCTGTCTTTCCCTACATTCCCTCAAAGGAAAGAAATCCTTTCCTGTTCTGATCTATTTTTACAGTCTAGTGCATTGGTATTTTGGATTATTTCCAAGGGTATTCTTTACTGGGGCATCACAACTAAATGCCAGATTTCAAAATTATTTTAGCATATTCTCATAGGCTGCTTCACAGAACAACACTGAATTAATAAAGGATCTAGCAATTACAGCCTTTTCAAATGCAAATAGGTTAAAACCTAGTAAACAAAGTTATATTAAAAAAAAAAATCCATCACTAGTATAAAAATCAGATTCCGTTTCTTGTTCCCCCACAGGTTACACCAAGTTGTTAACAGTCTACACTCAAGGGAAATTTCTGAAAACAGCACACACAGTCAGTCTTAAGTCCTTAGCTACTCAACAGTTTATTTCCTCAGCAGTCAATCAAGTATCAACTTCTAAACCTGTGAGACTAACAGGGACCTTGTGTCTCCACACTGGGTACCTCCGACTCCCCCAGCAAGCCAGGTAAAGAGCCTACCCTTGCTCCCCATGCACGCAAGCCCAGCGCAGCGGCCCCAGTCAGCGCTCGCCTCTTGCCCTCTCCCTCCCACCGCAGCCCCGAAAAGCACCGAGCGGCACCCTGGGGACCCTTGACAAAGCCAGGAGAGGCGTCTGCGGGGGCGAGGCGGAGGAGCCGGGGCTGGGCTTTCACTCGGGGCACGGCGACTCGGGGTTTACCTTTCTCCCTGCTTGGCGTTGGAAGGAGGCGGGTGAAGCACAGTTTGGTTCCCTTCCATCTCCACGATGCACTTGGTATTCAGGTCCAGCTCTGCAAGGCGACACGGCGGGGGCTGTAGCCGGGGCGAGCGAGCGCACTCCCCTTCTCCCGGCACGCCGGGGCAGCTCGGCCCCCGCCGGCTCCCCCGGGAGCGAGG